>VUYV01000013.1:944184-1149344 GCA_008711295.1 Anarhynchus alexandrinus
GGGAACGCCAAATGACTCATAATGGGGAAGAAATTAGGGCTTTTCAAAAACAAAAAGAAAGTTTCTGAATTCTGACACCATTCAAATAATAAGGCATTTTATTAAATAATACAGTATTTTAATATAATATGGCATTTTATTCCTGTCCTAATAGGATGACACTATTTCTTTGCAACAGTAGTATTAAAGGCTTGAGGCAAGCAATACTGTACTGACACACGCTCCTAAATATCCTCTTTTTTGATCCGGTTGTTCTTGTTCTACACCATCGTCTGCGTAGTGACCTCTTGCAAGATATGTTCAGTTTTTAACAGAACACACATAATAAGATTAAAAACAGTTCACTTACCTTTATTTTCCCTTCACAGTGAGGAAAACCATCCATAGGAGGCAATTCACACTGTTCTTGGGCTCCATTTATGAGATCTAAAGAGAAACATAGACCATAAGTGAATTTCATTTTACAGTTCTGACAGATAGCCTAATGAATTCTTCCTTTTATTTTCAGGAATCCACAATCCAGACAGACTGAAGAGCCCTACTGTGTAATATTTGTTATAACATTAAAGCTCAGTGTGCTCTTTTTTGACTATAGAAGAAAATGGTTGCATAGATTTCAACTCTGACTTGCAGTAAAAGTGCTGAATTACAAAACCTGATCTATGAAGACTTAAAAATTAAGCTAATCCACACTGAGAATAATAAAAAGCAAAATATCTTCCTAACTGAAGTGTGCTTAAAACTACTAAATTGCAAGAATTTGTTTCCAATTGTCAAACATTTGTAAAATGTACATAGCTCTTAAACATAAAAACTAGTTTTTCAAGTTCTGTTATCACTTTATGAAATACCCATGATCTGCAACTTGGCATCAGATACATGACCCAATTAATAAACGTTGCAATATGATCTAAATTTACAACTGAGTAGCACTACATCACATCTCATGCGAAAAATTTCCTATGGTCTTCCAAGAATTTTCTTCTTTTTTTACCTATTTTATAATTTTATCATTCTAGATTTTTGCAACACATTAAAAAGTGTAATACAGAGCAACACTTCTAGCCCATGAGCCAAGGAAAAAGGAGCAGTTTTAAAAGGCATTACCACATCAACTCCAGGACAGGACTTTCTTCTAAGAACTGAGAAGAACCCTCTAACAGAGGCCTTTAAGGCAAGAAAAATTATTACCGTGGTGGAGAGATTCTTGCCAAAGGCAGCAGAGGATAAGGTTTTCAATTTAGGTAGTTCATCCCAGAGTTATCTAAATTACACCTGCATCTTTTCTGGTTTTTCCCACGGGCAAGAATCAAGATCATTAAAGCCAGCCATCCATCAACCTAGGAGCACTTCATGCTATGGCAGTTATAGTGCACGACTTCACCCAGAATATGCTAATTAGAGATCTCAGGGAAAAAAAAAAAAGGCTGTAGCGTTAGAATAGAATAGGGACAAGTATCCAAGATCAGTGGACAAAAGTTAGAATGCTGTATTATATACAAAAAACACCTCCTGATTTATATGAATATTTTCCATTTTTTTGCGAATAGTTTCTTTTGAAGATAGAACTTGAAATGTGAGTGAAGCATTGCAAAATGGAGCTGATGGGGAAAGAAGAATTATGCCAGGAAGAAGACACTTATTTGGCAGTCTCTGCAGCAGCAGCAATTTGACAAACTGAGCTGTACTGCCAGTGACAATAGCACGGAAGCAAATTACTTTTTAGGATGACTTTGTAATTTCAAATCAATAAGAACTTTCAAAATATTCTCCCTTATCTTCTTATCCTTATAGGATTCTTGAAGACTGGACCACTGACATCTGCGGCTCTGATTTCTGCTCCAAGTAAGAACATACAGAGCACGCACAGACACATCAACAATTTAAAAGTACATTCTAAATTCAGTCAGTACAACTAGATAACAATGGCACTTTTTGCTTTACTACAATTCAGGAATCAGACCTTCCACTTGAATCACATGGAAATCAGTGCTTGAGATCAAACAGTAACAAACCTACCTTAAACTGAAAAGAGGAATAGTTAAAATTATGGCAATTTTCAGTAATCAATATAATGCCATTAGAAGAGCTGTATGGTCTAAACTGGGGGCTTTTTTAAATTTTTTTTTTACAAAATTTACAAACTCACAAGCCTGAATACAAAATAAGTACAGAGCTTTTCATAAGGCATGTCAAATTCAGATCTTCTTAAAACATAAAGGACATCTTAAATCTATGACACAACATCAGAGACAGTTGAACCACAGGGAAACCTCAACTTTCAGCATCATACAGAACTTAGGATTGAAAATTCTGAACATCTCGGCAATTTTATTCAATCAAACAAGTCTTCCTATCAATTTCAGTTGCATTTGGACAAGTTACACTTGCCATGTTCAAAGGTTTTTTTGTTTCCCTCCTGTAGATACTATTCATAGAACCAACCAACTGTAATTTGCAATTTTCAGAAAGGTAAGAGACAATTATTAAACCATTAAAGAGAAGGTATTTTTAACAGTATTAACCATGCATTTCCACATACCTTTTCCTCTGCAACAGTGCTTAAAGGGGTATCTTTCCTCAGCCACTACCCACCCCTCACCATGCCAGCACTACCATTCACTTGACTCTTGGTTGGATCACTGATATGGTATCAGTTAAAAATAGTTCTTGCCCAAAAGTATTACTTGAAACCACAAACAGAGGTTTGGCACTACAGAGGAAGGAAAGCAGAGCTGGAGTGAGAGTCTCCCAGGGGCTGCAGCTGCAGGAGGTGCCGCCGGCACAGCCTAGCAAGGCCACTTAAGGAAGCATAACATACAGCCTTTGCGCTGCTTTCTCTGCAGGATCCTCCTCTGCAGGACGGTCATTCCTCCTTAGACTTGATGTTACTCCTTCAGCTCCTTATTTGTCAAAAGTAGAAAAGTACTCAGAAGCTGCTCTTCTGCCCTTTCTATCAATTGGAAGGTATAGCTTGCCAACATGAAGGATCCATGAACTTTGTCTTCCATCTCAAGCTAACTATGCTGTCATATGACTGCCTTCCCATTCAGAGAGTTAGTCAAGCAAACCCTGTCTTCTTCTGAAGTCCCTTTAAGTTCAGCATAATACACAAACACAAGCTGTCATTCTTTATTTTACAGCATAAACATCCAGTGTGCCAAGTTTATCACTTATATCATATTGCATTTTAATGGGTATCTTGTGACCTGTCAAAGGAAGGATGGAGGAAAAAACCCACAAGATACAGAGAATGGCCTCATTTTTGGTAGATACACAACTGTAGTCTAGTTACTTGTTTGGTCTTGTCATGTGTAAGCACATTTTCTGCATGCAAGCGTGTTTTTGTAGATGGGCAGTGATCTTTGCTACTGTTCATTGTTTAAAAGGTTTTACAGGATCCCTGTATCTGCAAGATCTACTTGCAAGAATAAAAATTGCCTTCTTACAACAGTCACATATTGCACCCACCATACACTTCAACAGCTGAGATGAGCTGTGGCAGCGCTACATACAGACACTTTCCAAGCAGAAAGCCAGCTCTCCCAGCTCTCCCTGTTCCTGCCCATTCCAAGAAGTAAAAAGCAAGAGCCAGACATTTATGTCAGTGTGAGCTACAGATTTTCTCAGGCTTCTGGTCTCCCTGTGGCCAGCTGCACTAGGGCTTTTCCAGAGCAGTCCCAACTCTTGTTCTTTCACTGGGATGGTTTACACACAAACAGCATACTCATCTCCCCAGGATAATCTATAAGTATAGACAACACAGAACACTAATGCCCAGGTTTATCACCTCTTACCATGTTAAAATGCTTGGAGAGGTCTTAGTGCCTCTAGTAGCATTTCTATGAGTGCCTGACATCTTTCCTCCTCCTTGCCAGCAACAGTAAATGCTCCTAGGTTTCACCTTCCTCAAAAATAACACCTTTTTTCCACCATTACAGACTCTGGCTTCACATGCCCACCAGCTTCCCACTCCATCTTCCCACTCTGCCTTACCATGGATCCATCCAACACCTACACCATCTTTCACTTGCTTCATTCACAGCTACTAAATCAGGTACTAGCATGGTGAAGGCAGTTCTATAAAGCTTAAATATAAACTGTCCCATGAAACAATTTACATAAAGCATTATCCAGAGCAGAAGAAAATGTAGCAATATATGTATACAAGATGAAATGAACGTGAAAGAACAGGAGAAGCAATAGAGGAAAGCAACTCTGTTCCATCTGAGTGCTCCCTCGATAAGCAATCTTTCCTTCGTGCATGCAAATAGGAACCAGCTCATGTTATCAGACTGGAACCACATCTACATCAAGAAGAGTTGTCCAAATCAACACACCGCCTGCAGAAATGGGCAAGTCTTGAACATACTGGTTTCCACACATAAGCCTGAGAATTAAATGCAAAAGTCTGAATTCACTTGTGAATAATTTTGACGGTTCCAGTCAATTACTACTTGCACTGAAGCCGTACCCTTTCTTCTTGGCCAGAGTCAGTGTGAGTTCTAGGTTGACAAATATCCCTCTCAATTTTTTTCTTCCTTAATGATCAGAACCTGTATGAAGAATTACACTTCAGCTCCTCTAGCTGCTCACTACTAACCAGGCATGGAGGGTGTGCTGGAGCCTGCTGGTAACAGCAAGTAGCCTGTGGGCAACGGAAAGGCTTCTTCCATCCTTACTAAACTAGCTGTTCTGAACTATAGTTATAAACATAGGAAACATCCTTTTAAAATAACCTGGAGTCGAGGAAGCTGTGACCAGCCTCTTTAAATACAAATTCATAGCTACAAATTAACAGTCCAGCTTGCCCTCATCAAACCATGCTGCACAGCTGGACCCACAGAAGCTGCAATGGTTGGAGAGCATTCCCCAGTGTGCATCTAGCTCAGGGCGGGCCCATACTGACACATCAGCAACTCCCTTTTCCGTTCACAGGCTTCCATCATCCACGTTAACTGGAAGCTGGCTCTTCTGAAAAAGGAATGCAGAGATGAACAAATTTCACTTATCCCATGGACAGTTGGGATCAACCTCAAGCAGATACCAACAATTTACACTGTCAAATCGATCACAAAGACAGGGAAGATGAAGCAAGTGGAACCCTAGGGATGCTGATCTACACATCTAGATCTTCCAAAACATGAAAAGCAAGTATTAAGATACAAGTCAAGAGTCTAGAGTTTTTCATCATTTGGAAATGACGAAAAAATCCAAACCCTAATATTTTATGAAGATTCTTGTTAAAAAGGTCTGTATAGAAGTATTACACTGTTACCAAATTCATGTTGGATAGTTCTTTCCTGAAGGGGAAAAATACATTATTAAGCCAGACACTAAAGTTACTTTTGTTGGAAAATAGCATTTGAGAAACCACAAGGATCTTTATCCTTAATTAGGATTTATGTAATTTAAAATGCAAGTTCTGAGATCTTTTTTCCCAGCCAAAACTTAGAACTTACAGCCAAAAAAGTTAGAAATACAGCAACTGTCAAGTCAGTACAGAGCAACAGAATTAATACACACACTTTTTTTCTCTTAAGCTTTGCGTGAGCCATGATATTAATTTCTATTCTGCAGACACCTAGGTGTTTTTGAAGTCATGCACAGCTTATTTCTTTTTGACTGCTGTTATGCAAAGACATAATTATTAAACATTTATCTCACGTTACATTAAAAGCCAATGCATTGAAAAATTGAAAATATGAATGTAAGCATATTATACACACACAGTTTTTACAGATTAACCTGGAAAAAATTGAAAATATTGACAAAACACCAAACAACTCTAGATTTAAAAAAAAAAAACACCTCTTTAAATACAGTGCTCTGTTTGTGAGGTTCTGGGATATTCAGCATATAACTAACAAACTCCATCCCCATGTTTAGAAAGGAGCCATATGTTCACTTTGCAAATGTCTGTGGCTGTTTGAAGATACACAGCTCTACATCAGAGATCGTTAGTGCACAGCAGGTGAAACTGAACTTGTGAACAATCATCAGTTATTTCAGTGCAAAGTCTGGCACGCTAGCATGAATGACTTGGCAGGTTTAAGCTAACCCACCTAACCTTGCACTGGAAAAGACACTTATCCCTTGTTGCTCTATTGAGCAACTACACTGGCTAACACCCCATGCCTTTGACACCACCCTCTTTAAACACCAGTTTATAGGTACAGGTCTTCATCGTCTCTTGCAATTAAGCCCTATGTCCACAGGTTTAGTTTGTTTTAGTGAAGGTCCACAACACTCAAGAGATAATTAAGTGGTTAAAAGCATCATCTGCGATAGGGAATTGATTTTTTGTTTGCTTCCTAGTTATTCTTTTACCAAATAGTAAAAACAAGCAATAGTGAGTGCTACATACATATTTTGTCCCTTTCCTATACTGCACCAGCCTTCAAATAACATGCTTTCTAAGAGGCTAAAAAACACTGCTTCGATTTTTCTCCATCAGACCGTTAAGAAGTCTAGAAATAATCCACTAAGACAGTAAGCTGAATAACAGTTATAATTAGTTAGCCAGTAGTGATTGTTTATTGATAGGTATCCTATTTGTCATTAAAGCTTTAAAACAACTAATAAAAAAAAGGGCAAATTAAAAAGCCACTATACTGCTGAAATTGCAAACCGTGACGCCAGCACCCTATCTAGTCTGCTAAGGACCAATTCTTCATTCTTCAGAGAATAGAAATATCTTAAGAATTTAACATGACACAAAAGTTTATATGCTTTGGAACCTTGAGGCTAAACCCCAGATTTTTAGACTACTGCAAAAAAGCATGTTGGAATATCTTTTGATGACATATAGCACAGATACTAGCTCAACTCAAAGTCTTTCCCATCAGCAGATCTCATAAAATCAGGAACCACTTTAGCATTAAAAGGACACAGTAATCATATCTGATCAAGTCTATTCACCAACTGTATGTCTATTTGTTGTCTTTCTGGTTTTGTTCATTAAATAAAAGCACTACTCTTACTTTAATTCAAGTAAACATTCTCTTCTTTCTATTCCAGTTCTGAAATCTGGTATCTATGGTTAGACACAACACTGTAGTTAGGCTAGTTTAGTTTGTGTAAGGTCTCCTTTCCCTTCTCGCACTAATTAACACATTCTCAATTTAATTCACATTTTTCATCTCCAGCTGGTAAGATTTCTTTAAAGAGAGAATTTGCAGTGTGAGCTGAAAGCACTATCAACATATTCAATGAAATGAGCTAAAGGTTTCAAGATTTTAAATGCAGAGCACAAAATGCTTTCTACTAACATTTTAGAAACTTCAGTAGCAAAGCATTGGTATGATTTAAAGAAAATTAACTTTTCTACTGCTAGTCCATCCTCACACCAGCTGTGCTGCTCTGTTCCATTAACGCTACTGAAATCAATGCAGTGTTAGGAGAATTCAAGTAGTAGTCAAGTGGTTAATCAAAATGCAGCCCAGGGGACCACTAACAGCCCCCTTCAGCATTACTAACACAGCACTGCAGTGGAAAATATTCACGTGTGGTCTTCTGCACAGTCATTACGCTGTGCTGCAACGGCGAGGCTTGGAAACACACAATTCTCCCCAGCTCCACGCTACTGCCTTTGTGGGAGGCAAATGGACAGCAAAATGGGAAAAACTGCTTGGTATTATATACAGTGTGGAAAAAGAATACAATGGATAAGGCACAATAAACATGAGTCAAAGCAAAGCACTACCCTGAGAAAGCTGTAGTCTTGGCTATTACAACCATCGCAGCCCACATCCTGTTACATCCGGCACACACTGACATTCTGTGGGGACATCTAGTTTGTTTTTTAAGGCATGACCATATAGAACATTGTACATATGATGTTAACTGAAGAAAACCCTACTGTTAGTCCTCTTAAGACAGGAGGACAGCTTTGGAAATCCAAAATAATATGCAATATCTCAGCTTTTTTTAACTTAGTTTGTCTCTGCAAGTACAGAACTATGGGGTGAACTATGGTTGCGGAGTGTTAAAACTAACAAGGCTGTTATACGTAGAACAAATTTCATCAGAAATAACAGCAATGGAAACGAATCAACTGATCATGAAGTTACCCGAGTCTTCCTCCCCACCTAAAGGGCTTCAGTGTGTCAGCCCCAAGTCTTTAGGAAGAAGGACATGGAAATACCACGACAAAGGTCCTTCTCACCATAGTAACGTTAAAAAAACAGCCTGCTTGCAGCATTGCCAAAGCAGACTTGTCAGCCTGCCTTGCTACATATTCAGAAAGGATGCCAGATACCTGACAGGCATCCAAGCCATCATGTCTTAGATGACAAGTAAATACTGAAGTCTGCATCCTAATGAGTGACTTTAAAGATGTTAATGCTAAAGTTGTTAAAAGAGAACTCAACAGCCAATACAGCAGAACAAGTTAACGCATAAGGCAGAAAAGCTACGGAAACTTTGAACAGATACACCAAAAATATTCTCCCTCACTGAGTGGTGCTACATACAGCAACCTGATACTTAACTGTTCTTAGTCTTAGAAAGAGTTCTCCACGTACCCGCTACATACAAGGGGGGTGCGGAGGAGGATTTGATGCGAACCTTCACTTGCTCATTTTTATGGGATCAAAGACACACAATTAATATCACTAGAAGTGACATTTTTCAAGGCAAAAGAACATTTTGTAAACAACCAGTCTGGCACAGTTTTTGGTGCAATTATACTATCTGAGGTGTTAGATGGTTGCACTTATCAAAAATATAGCTTTTCACTGAACAAACACAGTAGTGTGATGAGAACGGCCTCAGAGCACCTTGGCCTTTGATTTAAATCAACATTTTTATTTTTGAAAAAATTGTTTTGCAACATGCATATTCAGAATTAATACCACTATTATTTAGTAGAGTTTTAAAGCCTGAGGAATTCAAACAGTTTCTTTTAGCTTGCTTAAATCAAGTTTTTTCCCATAGCTGCCAGAAGAACACAGCAAGAGTTCGCAATTTAGGAAAAGAAAAACAAAACAAAAAACAAAACAAAGCCCAAATCAAACTCAACCCACAGCACACAAACCCCACACCCCCTGCTTACAAAAAAAAAAAAAAATTCACATGAAGAAAACAGAGGACTGATTCTTTGATCATGTTTGTGCAAGCAGATTGCCCTATCCGATGAAATACGCTTTAGTCCAATACAAAAATCAAGGATTTCTTTCATAGTTATCTTAGAAAGCACATCTGTTAAAAGCCAAGTTGCTAAACCAAACTGATCTTGTGCCCATCACATGGAACCAAGGATTCAGCTACAACAGAAGCAGCCATGTAGACAAGCTCTGCTTGAAAGTGCTATAGTTTCACATTTCCCCATTTCTATTTAATCATCTCCAAAACAGCAACTTTATATTTACCTAGGGTGTTATTTGTGGCAGTGGCTCAAAGCTTCCTGTTCTAATGGCTGATGAAAATTCTTATCTGCTGGGCACCCAAGGTTTAGATTAATACTTTCTTGTGTGTATGGGAATACATTACTTCCCACAAATGCAGAAAGGATGGCTACCAAATATCTTAAAAGCTTTTCAGCTACAATTTGGATAAATAAAAACAGAAGAGAGAGAGAGAAGGAAAGAGGGCTTTATTGGTTCTGAAACCAGTCAGCTGAAGCCTTTATTAACAATTCGCTCTTTCATAAAGGAAATGGAAGTTCTGAAAAAGCAGTTGAAAGTTGTCGGTATCAAAACAACCAGATCGTTTGATGGTTTTGAGGAGGGAAGAAGAAAAAGGAAAGTATGCTTATGGTTTTAAACATGGATCTAAAGAGGGAAAAAAAAAGTAATATCTAACCTCCCACTCAAGTTACCCAAGGTGCTCCACGGCTTTACTTTTTAACACACTCTATGCAGGCCTCACCCTCTAGCAGAGGTGCCATCCTCAGCGCCTTTGGGATTAGGATTAAAGATATTTGTGGTACTAAGAGCTCATGCACTATTATCCTTTCCCACAACCCAAAAGAGAAAAGAAGCTGTTTTGCTCCTGGGCTTCCCTCAGTGAAAGATTCTGCAAAACTAACTTCAGAAGAAAAAAACAGGTGTAGCATCACGTTACAAACACTAAACCTAAACGCAGTAAGGATATGAATACACAGTACAGTCTACATATAAATTAACAATGCTAGTTGTCTGAGAGCCTGAAAAGGAACAGAGAGATTTCTGGTCTCTAAACCGGAGCTCAAAAATGAATCAAATAAAAGTTTGCCTTCACCTAATTCAGAGACAGCTGAGTTACAGCCCTTGCTAAATCCTCAACATTTCCTCCTACCAACTGTATCACCTTCTTATTATGAACGAGCATAATCCAGATGGATTTTCTTCAGATCCTTTTATCTGCCAAAAACTACACACCACCACAGAGCGATATTTTCCATTGCGGATTTCACTACTGCCGCCTCAAGTTCTACACCACGCTCGACAGCCAGAGGTGGAACAACTTAAAGAAAAAGAAAAAAGCTACTTTTCTCCAATTCTCACCAAATAAAGAGCATAACTGGTAAAGAGACGATGAAGTGAAAGTGATGAATAACTTCATTTCAAAACAGCCCTGAAATTTTAAATACTGAGTCATATTCTTAAGATGTTTGCATGTCTGCCCAAAGTACAATTATAAATCTTGGTCAAGGAATATGTTTTACTTATGCTAGGTAATCTCCAAATACCAGCGTATGTCAGGTTTCAGTATGGTAATGATAAGGATACTGAAAGAAAAAAAAGCATGGACTCTGAATCAAGTAATACCTATAACATAAATTGCTTGTTCAGGCTACAGTGGCCAAAGCACAGGCTAAAAATTGATCAAAACTGCGTTTAGGAAGCCACACACATTTCTATTAGGCTGTTACAAGGTATAAATAGCCGTGATGGCTACGGTTTGGCCAGAGATTACTCAACTTCTGGCTGTAATAATAACCCTAAAATAAAGACAGGTATTTTTTCCAAACTGCTAAACAGTTTGATTATTTGCCACGCCAGTGCCTCCTTTTTCCTTTGCTGACAGGCTCTTTCAGAGAGGGTATTGCTCATTCCTTCATGAAGTAATTTATAATGGAGTATCTCAGCATAATACTCCAGTTTATAACACCTCCCGGTCCAACGCTTATCTAGACCTCCCCGGACTTTGTGGCTCACATTGCCTAATGCTTTCCACAGCCAAGACTACATTCTGTTTTTTTGAACACTGTTTAAAAAAAAAAAAGAAAGAAAAAAGTCTTTGACAGCCAGGTACCTCTCTAATGGTTTTTCTTTTCCTCAAGAAACTGTCCTACTTCATCCTTCTGCTACTAGTACTATCATTTATTCACCAGGAAAACCAACAGAAGTTGCTGATATAAGTTTTATAAGCCATTTGACTAGAAACAGTAGTTAGTTGTTTTAAAAGGAGCTACAAAACTCATTATTATTAGGTCTTTTCTCATCTATACGGTTCAGAGGACATTTTTCATCTGCTTTTACACCTGTAAGACTGCAAAAGCTGTGTATTCCTTTATTAACACTGCCATCGAGTTACAGGCAACTGCTTCCCACTAGCACAGAGCAGATCTGTTCCTTAGGGGAACACGAACTACAGAAATTAATCTGCCCAGGCAGCTGCCATGACCACTCTCAAAGTCTGGGTATCTATGTCCCCAAAAGAAGATTGAAAATACCAAAAAGTACACTGAAGACTGGGTTTTTTCTTCATTAGAAAGAAGGATGATAGATTCTGTTGCAAACAAGGGACTGTGGTAACAAGGTAGTTTTAGCTCAAATGTCATGCATTAGAAGAAGTAACCTTGCAAGTTTATTAACTATAAGTAAGAACTTTCCTGGACCACCAGACATTTTGCCATCAAGATGTATACTGGGCAAAAATTAAATGCCCTCTGACCTCAGTTCATTGAGAAATGTCAGCATTTTAAACAAACTGATTTTTCAACCACTTTGCAACTGACAACCATTTGTCATCATACATTCTTCTCATTGTTACCTGGAATACTTAGTCACATTCAAACTGGTATCTGAGCTAAGCTAAAAACAACGTATATGTGAACTGAAAAAGACATCCATACATTCTAATGCTATAAATATTCCCCCTTTTTATACTATTATTCTAGTTGTCCACACAGAAAAGGTGGACAGGAGTGGAAGCTTCTTTAAAAAATCCATATCTGGTCCAATTGCCAGTGTCCTTAATCTCAAAGAAAAGGGTTTTTCAGTGCATAAATCTGAGTCATGGTCACATACCAGGTATGTTTATTAAAGTCAAATAAAACCATAACCTGGACTGATTTCAATAACTTGACCCTGGAACTAAACCAGGATTCTTGCATTATCACAATCCACCTGTAGCATATGAGCACTGTTCTTAGGACTGCTTCCTGAATGCAGCAACATACCTAATAAAAGAAAATTCCACTTGCAGAGAGGCTTTGGGAGGAGAAATGTTGACTAATCATCATGATCTCTGTTCTTCCTAGTTTGTAGATAAAGAACACTATTTTTTTTTCCCAAGTGTTACTAATACTTAAAATACACAACAAAGAAAAGCCCATAGCACATTCATTGACACATCTAGCCTGCCATGACAGACAGTTTTAAATTACAAGAAAAATACTGTTTTGCTCCTAAGTTTGTGTCCAGTCTTAATCAGCAATGAGGATAATATGTACAATATAATCACCTTCCTCTCATTCTATTATGTCTTATTTTATCACTTGCATGTACTCAGGTAGTATATAACACACAGTAAAATTTACACAAGGTCATGAGGACAAAATGCAGATTACAGGATGATGAGTGTCTCCACTATTTATTACCAAGGTTTATAAACTGTGTCAATAGATGCTAAGGTCCATCTTAAGCCTACATGAAGCTTCATTTATTTCAGAAAGGCTTTCCATAGGTAAAGGGACATGGTTACACAGATTATAGAATCAGGTCTCAGTGTATTGTGATAGCTCAATCCAAAAATAATAAATGCATGAAGTGGCTCCACTGGAAGCAGGACTCTTCGAGGAAAGTCTGCTAATGACACTGCACTGTTGCACTGATGAATGAGGCTATAAAATGCTTAATTTACTTCAGAGTTTTAAGCAGCAACTCTGAGGCAAAAGAGATTTGCAAAAAAAAAATAAATTCAATAAGTCTTTAAAAAACATTACTAAAAATATTAAACATGATGTTGTTAGGATGCTCCATAAATACTACAGTTGTCCAGACAGAAAAAGTGAAATTACTAATAGCTAACATGAATTTGTATAAAGTCAGCATTAAAATATTACAGCTGATAGAGAAACAGTAATCCCAACGTCTTAACATGTTTGCTTTCTGTGATCACTTCATAGTATAACAGCTGAATAAACTATTGTAAAGAAAACAATGGAAGTATCATGTGTAGTTGTATGCATCCATGTTTCAGCTCCAGTAAAATGACAAACTGTTGGGTGACAAAATGCCCTCTCTACAACAATTTTCAGATTATCTCAATTGCTCTAGCACAATAAAAAAGGATGCTGTTGAAACATTACAGACAAAACCAACACTGTAGCCGGTATTGTAATCACAATATTTACTCACCTACCTTATTTTCTGAACAATTCCTTCCTAACAGAAAAGATATCTATATTATGATTTTACTGGAATCACATGGCTTCCAGAGTTTGCTACTGTCAGGAAACTGCTATGAAGACAGAAGTAGAAACAAGTTTTTCGTTTCTATTTGGCTGCCTCTGATCAGATGAATTTCCACTGATTGCTTCAAATGGAGGAATAGTGGGCACTTGAACACAAGGATTAGCTTCAGGCTCTACTTTACCCATTGGTACTATCCAGCCTGGAGATACCTGAACAGTCACGTTAACCAAACAGGCACCAGAACAATACGTTCATCAAACCTTAGGAAATGGTTTCCTAAAGGTTTTTCTGTTGTTGCTGTTTAATATAGTTGCTTCAGATATTTTAAACTTAGTGTGCCAAGAGTCAAAGGTAAAAAACTGAAGCTCTAATAAGACAAATAGTGTTCTTTGCCACAGAGCCAGCCTCAGGCAGCAAAAAGCTATGTAAACACTGCAAACTGAAAACTCCTACCAAGCTCCTTAAACATTGCTCGTGAGGACTAAAATTGTGACTCTAGCAAATGCCAAGAATAACAAACAAAATTCAATTCATCCTAAGAACTGATGAGAGATGTTTCCTGGTCAGATAAGAACAATGATCCTTTGCCTATAAATGTATAAGCAATAACATGAGTATGCTTCTTCCCAATTATCTGCAAATCTATTGAAATAACAGAATCAAGTCGCTCTTTTGTCCAGCTACAAAAAGAAACTACACAGGAATGTTTTTCATTTTATATATAGCCCAGAAACTATAACAATAACGTACTAGCTCACTTTCCATCAAAGTGGAAGATCTTCCAACAAAGACCTTGTGTTGTATTCCTTGTGGCAGCAACATGGCTCATCCTATTAGTAGTCTGCAGGTGCTATACATCTTCAGTTATTTGTTTCTAGTCTGCCTTCAGTTTAACCAAGACAGGAGATACGGGGAGGGGGGAAGGGTACCACAAGGCAAGGAGTAGTAAACCCCACATGCAAAGGGCTGTTGTAAATGCCTATTAAGCATATTTTTACTTTGTGAGAAGAGAGATACAAAGGTCTGTCTCACCAAGAGATAACATGCCTTTAATGTCCTGGTACAGACAAAGGCAGTGAGGACAGAGCAGCTGACACAGCAACTCTGCTGGTACACGGAACTCAAGTAATCACTTGTACATTTGCTCTCCCAGACTTCCTTTCAGTGGCATTACCCCACCAAAGGTAGCATCTCCTCCTCTGTTTTGACAAATTTAAGAGGGTAACACCCTCTCAACAGAAGTATTTATTTTTAGAGGAAACCCAAGCACAGGCGAGACTTAGGAGCACAGCTATCAACCTATTTACCAAGTTGCCCTAACTCTTCTGCTCTTTTTGGGACTGCAAAGATCATTAGCAGTCAGACTCAGAACTTCCTATGGGTCAGGACAGCCAGTATCTGTTTAGACTTGGTGGCTGGGCAATAGACGAGACAGTATAAACGACAAGATTTATTCAGTGTACCAACCATGTTAAGAGCTGGGAACACTAAGGGAACAGAGTCATGCAGGTGAAGAGGCCAGCAAGGCCTTCTACCACCATAGGATGACTCAGACTCTTTGGGAAGTTGTAAGGGCAGCAAACAGCCCATTCACTGAAGACAAAATTAATGACTTCAAATGACATTTTAAAACATATATTTATTTAAGCTAAGGTAGGCCATCTCTGTGTGTCAAATCATAAGAGCTGTTACGCAGAGTAGGGAAGGACATTTTTACATCAGAACCAGCAAAAATATAATAAATGTTTTCTTTCAGTTAATTACCAATAAAGTGCATATGGTTGAAACGCAGAGCGGATTCATACCAGCCCAGGTAATTTGGCTTAGAGAGAAAATGTCTACTCAGTTTCTACTTTCCAAAGTGCAACCATTTAAAGTATGAAATATTTACTATGAACAAGGTAGACCATACTCCCTTGGCAGAGAATTTGATGTTCTTCCATGTGCTCAAGTTACCATAGAAGAAAGTCTTCCTCTGAGCTTGTGAAAGACCACTGGAAGATTGCCATTGATACAGGCCAGACTCTGAATTTTGTTTTCTAAGACATTACAAATACCTAACACTGAAAAGTCACATTATGGCCAAGAGAGAAAAATACTGATTAAACAGCCCATAAATATTTTCAACAATTGCCATACCCACCTGCTACATTAAGCTTTTCGACTGCTCCTAAGCTGGGAGCAGGAGTGGTAGTATTGTTGGTAGAGTTTGCTCCTGTTCCATTAAGTACAAGATTTTCCACCTTGGACTCTAGCTTCCCAATGCGCTGCAAGATATTATCCAACAGGACAGCAAGTGTCTTCTTCAAATCTGCAAATGAAAATGAAAAGTTAAATTGTTTAATAATGCAATACACACTGTCAGACAGAACCAAAAATAGATACAAGAATGAGACTGGAATATATATAGACACTTTCTCAGTGCAAATCTTTTTCATTAGCAGTTCATAGAATGGTTTGGGTTGGAAGGGATCTTAAAGATCATCCAGTTCCAACCCCCATGTCATGGGCAGGGACACCTCCCACCAGACCAGGTTGCTCAAAGCCCCATCCAACCTGGCCTTAAACACCTCCAGGGATGAGGCATCCACAACTTCCCTGGGCAATTTGTTCCAGTGCCTCACCACCCTCAGGGTGAAAAATTTCTTCCTAATATCTATTCTAAATCTACCCTCTTCCAGTTTGAAGCCACTACCCTTTGTCCTATCACTACATGCCCTTGCAAAAACTCCCATTCCAGCTTTCTTGTAGGTGCCCTTCAGATACTGGAAAGCTGTTCCATGCAGTTCTAAGCACTAATCCCCTGGACATGGAACTTGTCTTCCTGTGTATTTTATAAAGCGCAGTGCAACTCATATACATATCCTACATTCAAGGTGAAGCGCATGCCTTTATGGGTACACACAGGAACAAAAAAAAAATGCATGCTTTGTAATAGCTCAAGTACTAAGAAGTTGCATAAATAATAATGAATCTAAACCTAAATCCATATTTAAGTACTATCAGAGGAACAGTCTGTTAAATACTCAGCCACCTGGAAACAAAAATCCCCTTCCCAAAAGAAGGGATAGCTTTGAGCCAGTACAAAAACCTTCTCCTGCATCTCCTCCACCACAGCGAGGTTCTACACTGGCAAAAAAAACCAAAAACATTTCTTTTCTTCAGTCTGTTGGTGATTGCCTCTACCTATTTGGTCTGACACAGCACATCCTTCACGTGGAAAGCAACACAGAGTGACAGAGTTTGCATATCAAATGACAACGCAGAAAGAGTGCTCTGATATTTTTTCTTTCCCTTTTCTTTTGTTCAGATTTCTTGAAGTAACATAGACAGTTGGGCAAGCTAAAAGAACTGTGGGCAAGAGGGGAAAAGTAGACCACTATTAGACTAAACTGTATAATTATATAGTGGCAACCAGCCAAAGAAGATGAAAGAAAGTATTGTTCTTTGTTCATTTATCCTTGTCCCAGGATTAAAGAATTTGCTATGATGAATTTACATTATTTTCCAATTTAATTACATAAAATAATTACATGTGCATATGTATAATACATTTTCTGCTTTCCACAACTTTAGAATCAAATAACTTTCTGATCTGAAATAGAAAATTTCTCCATACATCTGAAGAGATTCCTCTGCCCCAACATCAGTTGTATTTTTGCCACACTTATTTTGTGTTCCCTTTATTTTTTTTTCCATGACTAGCCCAATTCTTGTGCAAATGAGAGAGTAAATAATAAAAGGCTATTGCTTTTAGATAGCTTCTGATTCTTTTTTCCAAATAAAAGGAGAATTATATTTATTCCATGGAGCCATAAAGTAGATCTTTTTCTTTATAACTGTGTGTTTTCCTTTGTCCTTTAAAGATCAGAAGATGGAATCTTAAGCACTAATGATCTGGACTATCTTAAAAGGGGTCCAGTAATGGTCACGTAATGGTATAGGGTGCAGAAGAAAAGGAGAGAGTGGAGCAGGGATTTAACATGAACAAAACCACGGTACAGAAGGAGGAAAAAATATAGGGGAAAAAAGGTAGCAAAAAAAAAAGAAAATCGGGGAAACAATGAAGAAGAAACATAGCATACATAAAGGCATACAAAGAGCATAAAGAGAAAGATGACAAAACATTGTAATTTTTTAACACTGGTACCAAAACACTCATATGAGGGACTGCTCACCAGAACAGAAAAAGCAATTGAAGGCTAGTTTGAGAAGGGGAGGGCAGAAGCCCAGATTCATAATAATTTTTGTAAAACAACTGTTTACTGCTGTAAATATCTAATACTATGCATATTTGGACTACAACTTTTAAAAGGCAAGTGTTTGATCCACCTACCTGACAGGTCAATATATGGTAGAAAGAAAAAGTGAAAAAGTGAACAAGCTGTGCAACCACAATTAAGGAATGACTGAAAACCTTTTGGGTGGGTAAAAGCAGTCAAATCAAGCAAACTTAAAACTTATTCTTGAATATGGAAATCATGACTGTGCTTGCTAATAGCAATCGAAGGATAAGACTAAAATAAATAAAAAGGCTAAAGAGCAAGGGCTTTAATTTTCATAGAACAGTGAATCAATTTCTACCCATTATCCTTAACATTAGTTATTAATGTGTTTATTCCTGAACAGCTAATCTGATAATTTGCTATCAACAAATCATTTAGTATGCCAAACAGGACAAACTAACTTACTTATTAAGTAATTACTATCTTACTCAGTTTCATAAAGTATTATTTAATATGGTGTTATTCACTCACCATAGCACCATTCACTCTAATATTCTAAAAAATATATTACCATTATTTTGCATCTTTCCAAACTCTGTAATTGAAAACACCCGTCCAAACTTGTCCCTAAACTTAAAATTCATCTTCGCCAGGGAACTTGAAATTTCTAAACAGAACTTAGCTTTACCCCCACAGAAGTGTTACAAAGTTATTTCACCCACTTTCAAATGCAATTTAACTTCTCCCGGGGAACTTGACCACTGTTTGGCTGAAGTCAACTTACTCCTCAGCAGGATTTGGGACAGGAAATGAATGCCACCAGCAACAAGCTGCAGGGGGAACTTGCCTTATGGATATCCTGTACCCTCAGACCTAGTTAGGGCACAGATCAATGCAGTTACCCTTCATTTTCTTGGGACATATTGGTTTTGTTTGGTGTTTGGATTTTTGTTTGTTTGTGTGGGTTTTTTTTCTTCTTCAATTCACCTACTGTCGAGCACCCTTACAAGATAATGGGACACTGATGACAGCTTTATAGCAGGTAGGGTTTTGTTTTAAGCCTACACACACAATTCTCTAGGGACCTCTATGTGCTTGGAGGTCTTCAAACTAAATATTGATGTAGTACCGATCTATTTAGCTTGTTTTGCTTTGTAAGATTACCTGTATAGCCCAACATGCAGTCACAAATCAGAAGAAGTCATAAAATAAGGACGTGTCCTGGTTTTGGCTGGGATAGAGTTAATTTTCTTCATAGTAGCTAGTATGGAGCTATGTTTTGGATCTGTGCTGAAAACAGTGTGGGTAACACAGGGATGTTTTCGGTATTGCTGAGCAGTGCTTACACAGAGTCAAGGCCTTCTCTGCTCCTCACCCCACCCCACCCGCGAGCAGGCTGGGTGCGCACAAGAGGTTGGGATGGGACACAGCCAGGACAGCTGACCCCAACTGACCAAAGGGATACCCCATACCATATGATGACATGCTCAGTATATGAAGCTGGGGGAAGAAGGAGGAAGGGGGGAATGTTTGGAGTTATACCGTTTGTCTTTCCAAGTAAGAATTTTGTGTGATGGAGCCCTGCTGTCCTGGGGATGGCTGAACACCTGCCTGCCCACGGGAAGCTGTGAATGAATTCCTTGTTTTGCTTTGCTTGTGCGTGCAGATTTTGCTTCACCTGTTAAACCGTCTTTATCTCAACCCAGGAGTTTTCTTATTTTTACTCTTCTGATTCTCTTCCCCATCCCACCAGGGCAGTGGGCAAAGTGGCTGTGTGGTGCTTACTTGGTGGCTGGGGTTAAACCATGACAGGACTGCTAGTTATTTAAGCAAAAAAGCAATATGATTGTTAGCTACGTTTGGGATGATAATCTCAGGCTTACAGGCAAGCAACTTCACACAAACTAAAAAACTATTTTTTTAGAGTAAAAAAGGAATAACAGAAACAAGACATGGAGAGAACCTCCCAGCAGGATATTTTCATCACATGCACCAAAAAGTAAAAGACTATTAAGAGAAAACTAGAGAAAAAGGTGCAGCCATTGTCTGTTGCATCTTAGTCTTTATTCTTTGTCTAAACCTACAAAAGACATCTATCCAACTTCTTCAGAGCTGAAAATTAAGATTACTATAAAAGAAAACAAATCTAGATGACTAATTAGCCATTAACTTTTCAGATAGCCTGAAAGTGCATAGGTAAGTAGGAAAGAAAGTGAGTTTAAAAAACGCTAAACAAGTAAGGCGAATGATGTGATCTTATCAGACTGCAAAGGGGCCACACCTAACCTGAAATTGGATTATATTTTGATTTTCGTAATATTTTCTGGCAATATGCTTCATTCTTTTCTGCATGCTCTCTCTCACGCATGCACACAAACTTAACTCATGTACAAAATGAAAGAGAGTAAGCAAGAAAGTAACCATTAAAACTTACTGCTGAATAAAGCACTGAAACTCACGAAGAGAGTCCTCTACCCTGAGGCAAATATGATATATTTAAGCTTAATTTAAGCTTATGCCAGATACATAAACTTAAACATTAAGTAAATTGACTGAACAAAAGTTAAATGGGAAAGAAGAAGATATAAATGTAGCAGGTCTCCACTTTATCAGTAGGGCAAGTTCTTCTTTCAAAAGGAATTTCTTACTTAGATCACTGACATGCAAACCAAAAAGCCCCCCAAGTTTCTCAAAAATAGCAAATAAAGTTTTGTTAAATGAAGTTCTAACAAATAACCTGAGGCATACCAGTTATAGCTACTAGCAGATGTAGTAAAAATTAGTAGATAACTTCATTTCCAAGTGACTGGGAATGTAAAATTTATCCCATTTCATACTTGGAAGTGAACGCTGTTTTCTCCATCTGTGCAGAAAATCCACAGTGCAAAGCATTGTCAATTGAGCAGCACTATGAAGTAAAATGTTTGGACAACTCAGAAAAAAACCTTAATCAGATTATCATATAATCTAGAGCACACACTTACCATACGCTGTCACTGTCCCAACATAAGGCCCATCAACCACATTTTTATTTTCTTCGGCTAATGCTTTGATGTATCTTTTGCTGAGATCCAAAATTTGCTCACGCAGGACTGTACTGCTTTCATGTTGTGTTTGCTGCTGAATAGTAAAATGCAGAAGCATCATTCCCCAAATGAAACCAAAAGTCACCAGGAAAAAGCCGAGTTTCTGAGAGG
Source organism: Anarhynchus alexandrinus (assembly GCA_008711295.1). NCBI lineage: Eukaryota > Metazoa > Chordata > Aves > Charadriiformes > Charadriidae > Anarhynchus > Anarhynchus alexandrinus. Next base: position 965,233 of record VUYV01000013.1, read on the forward strand.
AAAGCTTCCATGGAGAGAATGCCATGATTCCCAACAGCTTCACACAGTTACTACAAAAGGTTCCTAAAGCATGAAGCCAAACAGCAAGTCCATGGTCCAGGTACACAAATATCACAGAGCACGACTCAGTCTTATTCCAACTCCTTAGTCAACGTATATCCGTATTTCAGATCCATCCTGTTGCAAGAGGAAAGAAAAGAAGCATAATTACCACAAGATACTAGGTTTTACTAACTATGCTAGGTCTTTGCTCTAACTGGTACAAAACAGGAGTAGACAATATGCTTGCTTTGTAAATGTTTAATTTGTATGTATCAACATTGTACTGCAGTAGCCAGAGAACAAAGAAGCTGAGAAAAGCACTGGAAAGAGAACAAAGAGGGTGCGATGCGCCTGAGCAGGTGTAGAACACCTCTCAGTATCTGGATCCAATTCAATGCTTGAAGCAGTTTCTGAGCTGAATGTCAAGGTAAAGCTGCTTTTACATTTTTTTTTTTTTTGTGTGTGTGTGTGTACACAAAACTTTGTGATGTTGCCAGTGCAGCAATTTAAGACAATTCTCAACATAATTCAGTTCTCAGAAAACAAGTAATTTTAGCTGGCAGTGACACTGCTCGGAGTTCCTGGCAAGAGCTGTGGCATATGGCTAGATAGGTGATCAGGAAATCAGACTCCCTCAGGGGTAAAGAGGAAAAAAGAAAACTACATTATTTAAGCCAATACAGTCTCCTGCCTTACAGCACAAGCAGTCAGAAGGCTGGAATCATCTCCTCTTGCTCCTGTGTGGCCTCTGCCATGCATTGTTACTCCTTATTCATAGCACATAGTCCAATGAGTTCGCTCTTTGCAACCAAATTCAAAACACCTATTTCCGAATGCTACAACATGTCTTTTGTATATAAAATTATTATTCTCAGAGCTTTTCACGCACTAGAGAAAAAGAATTGTAATAACAGCCTTCAAGACAGCGTAAGACCATCTTTTCACGGTAAAATCAAAGATAAAACCTGGCATACACAAAGGCAAGAGAAGCTCTGTGATGAGGGCTAGAGGCAAGGTCCTTAGCATAAAATCCAACGAGAAGAAAGGTAATTAAAAGGTAATTAAGTGTAACCTATCATGTTAAAATACAGATTTGGTAAAATGTTATCCTTTTAACTCCATAATGCTCCCAGACAGGATTAGGGAACATAATGTTCCCTTCCATTCTGCACTTGCACAGATAATGCAGATGTTACTCTGTTTTAATAGGATAATTACACAGATGCCTGCTAGCAGTGCTCCCTGTTTGTTAAAATTCCCTTTAGATCTTCTGCTTTCAGTAGAACCAGCAGTTTTACAAAGGGACAGAAATACCTTTGGACCACTTATCTTCCAACAGGTCTTGTGTGTGCATTTTGCATTATTGAATACTATCGATTGTAGAAGTGGCTGTGCATTACATGGTAAACTAAAAGCAGAAAAGGCAGAGACTCTACTATGCATTTACGCTGCAAAAAGAACAATTTGTAGCCATCTTTTGCTTAAGGAGGAATGGTGCAGCGAAATGAATTGCAAGTATGGTGAAAAAGATTACAAAGCCCTTGAGTCGACATTTTCCACACTTAAAATATCTCAATAAAGAAAATGAATGGTCTCAACAGAGAAAATGAAGGACTCTGTTTAATGCTGCTCTCCATAAACTTAAGTTAATTTTCCAAGAAACAGCAGAGGGAAGTTTTACTTCTTTCAGTTTATGTAACTATAGCCTTGGGACACGCTTGGACTGACTAAAAAGTAGAGTATTGTTATTTCATTAAAAACTGAATGTTTTACTGCTCTCTTGCAATATCTGGTGTGATAAAATACAGAAAAAAGAAATCTGAAATATTCAGGCTTAATTCCCTCAGTGATTTAATTTCAAGTAAGAATTGACAGCGTCCTTTACAGCAATAAGATCTGTGGCTATAACAGTCAGTATTTTTTCCCCAATTATCAGTTGTTTGTGAAGTGGAAAGCACTGAGTAAGAAAGCAAACTTATCACCACCACGTTTTAACAGACAAGTGCTAATGATTTTTTTATGACAAGTTGTTTAGGAAAAAATCTGCAGAACACAATTAACATTAAAAACAGCAATAAAAAAATACAAGTATTTCACAGTGATTTTTTTAGAGTTCTGGAACAAGGATGATTACAAAAACCAGTGTACGTCTAACCTATCAGTATGATCTACTTAAATACAGCTGTTGACTTTTCTATTCTGTTTATCAGCAGAAAAAAAAGCCTTAAATCCACTCAAAAACTGTAAGAAGGCAGACAGGAAAAGTTCTGCCACAAGAAAGGATTAAAATTCATCGACAGATGGAAGAAGGGACTACGCTATTTCAAGTGCTAAAAGCAAAAAAACAACCACCAAAAACCCCAAACCAGCCCTATTTTTATTGCCATTTAAGCAATTCCAGGGGCTAGCAACTTGATGAATGCCCAACAACATGTACTTAACTAATTAACTTTACAGCACTGCTGGTGGCCATGGAGGTTTGTAAAGGGCACAGGAGAAGGCTCTGTCCTTCCCACCGCTTCCACGGCTGGATGCACGCCCGCACTCACTTCGGTGTATGTTTAATCCTAGATTTGACAGTTGTCAAGGACTGCAACACAACTATTTCATGGTTAATGATTACCACATACTGATAAGGACTCATTGTTTGGTATCTACGTGGACAGTGGACAGAAGACATCAAGGACAGCAGCACAGAAACATCTCTGTGGTACTTCTGTTTTGACAGGAAATTAATAACTGAAGTGAGCAACAGTCGAAGCAATAAACACACATTTGTCTACTGTAATAACTCATGGACTTTCACAGTGCCTGCTAACTAGTTATATCTCTGCCCACACCAATTAAGCCATTCCCAAACTTAAGGTGGTAGCATATTTCCCTTATTCTCCCCCTTGCCTTAGAAATGTTCTCAAAGGAGCTGATCCTGTTAACTATGAAGTCCTTTTCCTAGTCTAGTCTCCAAAATGCACAATGGGAGTCATATCTAAAGAGGCTATGGAAACACACACTTGCATGTGCCTCGAAAGAATGANTTTTTTTTTTTTTTCCTAGCTTTGGAAAGAGGTGGTCTCACTCTAAGACAACTCTTGAAATCACTCCAGCACCCCTCTGGAAACTGGATATCTCATAGTTGTGAAGTTGTTTGTGAAACCGTTAGGAAGATAATTCCTCCTGACTTACTGAGAGTAGCTAATGTACCAAAACTAAACGCCAAGTGTGAAAAACAGGGTGAAAGTGAAAAGATATACAAGGCAAGAAAACCTTTAATAAAGAACAGCTTTGTTATGTTTTTCCTTAAGTTCAGCTCTAACCAGCCAAAAATCTCACTGCAACTGAACCAACACACCGGTGTTTTGTTCTGGTTTTTTGTTTTAAACAGACCAGTTACACCCTTTGCGATAAATATACCACAACTTAAAACAGAACTGCCTCTACCCTTAACAACAATTAGCATAATTCTTTGGAAAAGGGCTAACCTTACACCCATTTACACAGGCACAAGACTTTTAATAGTCTTAGTGCTTTTAGCATTTCAAACAGCTTCATTAAAAGCACATTCTTTCTGTTCTATATTTAATAAAATCCTGCTCAAACAGATGGTCAATTCATTAGTTACAGAGGATAACATTACCATGCCTACGCATCACAACAAAAAAACCCTCACGCTATTTAGAATCGTATCAGGAAAGTATCCGAATGCTGAAGTGATCCGTGCATTGGGGATGTAAACTACATGTTTCTCAGCATTTTAAGCCTTTTTTTGTTTTGTTTTGTTTAAAATGCTTAAAATAGAGTACAAACAGTTAATCTTCCTGTGATTTGGCAACCCATATCTATGTGTTCCTCTTCACTTTTTAAAAAGGGGAATTAATCATCTGCAAGAGATTAAGCACAGTCTCTTTCTAAGTACGTACATATACAAAGCTTGATGTGGTCTGTCCAATATGTACCCATATACGAAATAGTACTTACACAGGGTAAACATGGACCAGCACTATCCTGAGGACAGTAAGGATTCGACTGTTCATCAGCTGAATGCACTGTTCCTCACTAGCTCCACAATTATAAAACCTTATCTGTCCGTAGCTAAAGTAGAAGCTGTTGCACCCATAAAAGTACCAGCAGATTGAGTAGTATTTAATTATTAGCTTGTTACGAACTCAAACATAAGCAAACTTACACAGCATGACTGGTAGACAATGTATACGCATTTTTGTACCAAGTGGCTCAGTAAAAGTAGTATTGCTACTGCTAGGAATAGGCCTCAGGCCTTATACCAACTGCCTTCCTATGCCAAATGCGCAATTCTGGCCTCTTATGCTGTGAAATCATTAGAACTTTTTGTGTGAGCTAGCGCTGGGTACCAGGTGCCTCTTGTTATGGCGTACAGCTTACAGATAAGAACACAGACCTTGAAAATATGGGCACAGGTCGAAAGCAGAGGCCCCAGAACTGTAAGCAACTCAGAGACGGTCATTTATTAGTCACTGATGAAGTGCAACCTTGAGATTCGGAAAAAAACTTGCTTTTCTTTCAATAGCAGCAAAAGCTGAAAAGAAGGAATAAAACTGCTAAGCAAGAAGAAAAGGCACCTGTGATAGCCTCAAACATCTCGCCATCAAGAACCATTGCTAAATACATGGCACCAGCTCACCGGTACTGTGTGCTCACAATTAATTTATAATGAGATTGATACAGACTTAAGTGCCTTGAATATGCAGTGGAAAGGACTAGGAATGAGTAAGAACTAGCCATTAGCAATGTGTATGATTAATTAATATCAAATTAGTGAAAATTCGTTATAAAGTTTAAAGCTGGTTTAAAACTTACTTTATCAGCCTTCTAAACCTCCAGTCACAGCAATCTCTCATTCTCTTCTTACATTTATCCACACACAACCAACCCATACTCAGTTCCAACATCATGCCACCGTGCCTGACCCCACACAATTCGTTATTGTATCACAACCAGCTCCACGAGGTGCTCTTAAAAACCCACACATCAGGATCCTATTTTCCAGATTGTGATGCGAAGAGGGCACGCTGCACTCCTGTCTGCAACTGTTTGACTCTGTAGAACAACTTGTTACAGACCAACAGAGGACAAACACCAAGATGTGAATTTCCTCTGTTCTTATGAAGGGTGTGTTAACCTAAAAGCTAACAATAATTCAAGTGTCAACCCAATGGGCTGCCAACACACCAGAGCTACAGCCAGAAAACACAGCGGTGAGTGAAAACACCTGCCATATCCCAGCACTTCTCTGCTAAGGGATGCCAGGAGTTATGCTTCATGCAGAAGCTGATGTAATGCATCTTAAAAGGGATAGGCAATCCTCTAAAACCTCCTTTCTAGAAGTAATGAGTCCAACTGGGACTGCTCGGTTTTAATAGTTTGAACCAGACATGTTTCATCATATACATAAACTAGAATTCCAGGCTGATGTTAACCACTGTCTCCTGCTGCAGCTGCACTGCCTAAACAGATGTGCACTATACCCCAACTGAATGCAAATTAATGGATTTCCTGGTACTGCAGTTCTTTATTCCTGCGGGAACACCTCAGCAGATGTCCCACCCCAGTTGGCCAATCTGTGTTCTGAAATAGTGCAATCCATGCTGAAGGCACCCCGTGCCCCTTTTACTCCTTTGTAAGATGCTGGCTTTCTTTAGTCCTTTTGGAGGCTCAATCTACCTTTCCTTCTTTCAAAATACAACATTAACAAAGGGATAAGCTACAGCTTTCTACTTACTACAGTCAGGTGAAATCAAAGAACAGTCATATGCTGTGTTGGTAGAAGATAAGAGAGGACAAACTAGATCAGAGAAGGAAAAAGCAGCCTGATTTCCAATAAGAATATGTGCACTTCAACATGATGTGTGCTCATACCGTATCAAGTCTCTTCATATCACATACATTTTGACTCTAGTACTGACAAGGCAATTAAATAACCAATAAACTTAGGAAATACATTCTATCAACATATAACCATCCACACATCTAAACAAAACTCAGGCCATGAGTTCTTACCCTGAGGGTTCAGAAGCTGTGGTGGTTACTCCCAAGAGAGGGAGACTATGGTCAGATCAGAGTTAGTTATACTAAGTCTGGAAGACTCCACCTATTTCAACAACTAATCAGTAAACAATTAATTTATTTCAGTAGTTCAAGTCATAAATTTCAAGGCACCTCAAAACATTTTTGTTAATCTTAAAATCAACTTTCATCATTCAGTTGTGATCAGTCCCGTAGAAAAGAAGATTCATGATAGCATGTTCTGGAAGGAGCAGAAACATGCTAGCAAAGCTGGTAATATTAACCCACATCTTCAAGTCCAGGGTCTAGGTGAGGCTTCCCACAGGTTGAAGGTATGCACATTCCCTACATACCTCAGCGGTAGTCTCAATTCCCAGCACCTCAGGAAGACGAGGTAGCTGAAAAATCATATACCAGACTCATCTGGTAACAGATGTTTATGCAGACTTTTGATAACTGCGCATTTTAGAATTTAAGTTCCTTAGTACATAAAATAAATGCATAAAACAGTTTCCTTAACTGAATTATGGAGTCTTAGTTTTGCTTTTCCTTCTGCTGCTTGAGCAACACTTCTGCCAACTCATTCTTTTCTTCTAACTGACAGATGTCACTACGTCTTCTCTCTCACCACCCATCTACAGTTGAAATGGCACCACGTACCGTGCCTGAAGTGGCACTTTGGGATGCAATCTCATGAAGTGAGAAAAGCAGAACAACAGTGGGTCACAACAGTAGAAGCAGGACAGATGGACTGAGGGAGAGTAAGAGTATAAATACTCCAGGTTTGGGTTTTTTTTAGGTTCGGGGGCATGTCTGCTTTTGTGCGTGTGCATGTAGTAGAAATTGGCAGGAGGTGGTGGGATGAAAGTTGAAGGAGAGAAAAGCAGCCTTTGGTAAGATGCCATAAAAACAAGTAAATTTTAATCTTGAGCAAGCAGCTTGCCTTCACTTTCAAAAATAAATTTTTCCACTTAGGAACAGTTTGGGTGACAACCCCACCATAAATTCCCCATGTAGGTCTGTGGTTTCACAGAATACTCCGAAATGTTTCCAGTTTTCTACCCAGCACATCATTTTCTGTAGTTTTATCCTACAGAAATTAAACCATCAGATGTTCTTCTTTCCATGTTGTTTGCTTACCCTGATATTTCAGGGAGGAAAGAGTGAAAAAGGGAGGAAGGTTTACACAGAAGACAAAGGAAAAAAGGATCACAGGAAAAACCATAAAGAAAAATCATTATGGATTGAAATCCTTATGGTTCAAATACTGTTTATTGATTAAAAACACTCCAGGCAATGCATTAAAGGCCATAATCACAAACTAACCTGATCTTCTTTTAATAAAGTGCTTACAGATCAAAAAGCTGAACAAATTTTAGGACTAGGAATAGGACTGCCCTGAACTTCAGAAAAACAGAAATATTCCTGACCTTGAACAAACAAAATAAATTTCCATTTTTACAGCCATTTACAGGCAAAGTACAGGATATATTAATAACCTTTGTCTTGCTGCTGCATTAAAACAACATGCCCCAAATAGCATTTTCTCACTGAAAAAGAACATTTTGGGATGTCAGCATGCTGATCAAGAGATTAGGAAATAGTTGGTTGGGTTTTTTTATTTTGGAAGAAAATAGAGAGACTGAGAGCCCCAGTCATCATCTACAACATCCCTAAAATCAGAGAAAAAAGTACGCATGAGTCATGCTTTCATGCCTTCAAGAGTCCCCTGTAACTGAACAAACCAACCTTTAAGTTACTTCACCAGTTTGAATGAACTTTAAAAACAGAGCTCATGGCCAATAAGTTTTATCATATTTCTAGTGTGGATACAAGTACATAACTTTCTCTCTTCCCCTCCTTGCAACTACCCACAGTCAAAGGCTAATATATGACATTCTCTTATGTCATTCTCAATTTTACATTTGGCATTTGTCCTCTGAAAGGCATAAATGCAGCACCTGCTGAGAAGCACGGTCTCATACTTTTCAGATCACCTGGAAGTTCTCCAGAGGTATGAGCAAAACGTCATTGGTTCTTACACAGCAATCCCTTGTGTGCAACTTGGTTTCTGGTAATTCTCTCCTGTCTCTTTAGGACACAGTATAACTGTGGTAGCAAGAGTTATAAGCATTGCTATGAACTTATTCAGAAAACTTTATTTATTTTTAATGAATAATAAAATTAACTTCAGCTTATAATCAGAGCAACCAAATTACTTAGCACTCCAAGAAGAAATAAGTTTTTTATATAGAAATTGGGTCCATTAGCTCATTTCTTGCATCAAGCAGATACTCAAGGCTCCTGTCTCACCCACTGCTATTAACCACAAATCAGCCTGTTACATCACATCTTGCAGTCTGTCCAAGAGAAAAAACACAGAACTCTCAACAGCAGCTCTGTCCAACTCACAGAGGAAAAAGTCAAAAAGTTCTTTGTATTCAGCACGAAAGCTCTCATCGATGTGGATGCCCAGCTATCATCCCTTGTCAACTTGATGGTCAACACATGAAACATAGTCTTTGGCAATTGCACTGGACCCCAGACAGACAGCCAAAAATAAAGTACAAGATTTTAAGGAAAGATCCAAATATGTTCACGCTCAAAATACTCACTACATCTAGAATAGAATAGAAGACAAAAACATAAGTACATCTGTGTAAGAAAAATAACTTTCTTTAATTTCTTATCATTTGCTGGGGATGGTGAATAATTAAAACAAAAAGAAATTCTCATTACATTGCATTTAAATAAATCATTGCTACAGGATTCGACATCCAAACTTTCTGTAAAGGACAAATGCCAAAAAGATAGAAGAGTTAAGTTAACATAGAGGAAGAGCAGAAAGAAATACATAGGAAATTAGTATGTGTATACTATTAAGCAAGTGTATATCAGATCACAGAAAGAAAAAAAAACCAAACAACCCACAACTATCTGAAGGTGAACATTAAATAAATCTTCAGAAATATTTACTTCTTGTTGCTTTAGAATGTCTTGAGCCTGGGTCAAAGTATAACATTTCTTCCAACGGATTTGTTCTTGGCAAGCATTTTGAACACATTCCAGCTTATGTGGCTAGACAAATGGCTTAAAATACAAGCTGCATCTCCAAAGCACAAAATTTAATGGAATTAAAATTTCAACATAGTCACCTGTTTGGAAGCAACAGTGCTGCTGATTATTCCATTCCTCTAGTTTCTGCATGTAAGTCCTTCTTTTTAGTATTGAAAAGGATGAAATTGCAATGTGCTTCAGATCTAATTTGAAAATTAGTAGAACAGCAAAATATTTTAACCTATTTCCTGCATCTCCTGCATATATCATCCTGTTGATCAATGTTGGTATTTATTGACTGCTGATACCACAAAAAATTAGAAGAATGCTTTCATTGAAATGAAAGCTGTTAATGTTTCTTATTTCTCTTTGTAATTAGCAACAATCTGTCACACAGAGACAGACCAGCTTTGCACAGTATTGAAAAGACTTTCTATCCCATCCAAACTGATGAGTGACTATAGTGCTACTGGGTCAGCAACAGCACCAAAGCTACGCAGCTCACTGTTTTGTTAAACTATAAAAAATTCTTATCACAAACATAGCATTCCCACTGACAAAATGTTTAAAGGGACATACGTGTAGTTCTGTACATGTCCAATAAAGCCCAGTTAGAAGCCTACACCCACACAAGACAGAACTTTAACGCAATAGTAGGGCTTGAAAGTAATGCTTTTTCTCCAAATGCACAGCACCAGCTACATTAGCGGAAGGGAGCCACTGGGCAACTGTTAGAGGAAGCATTAGACAAAAGTTTCGATACCTGCACAGTTCTGATCCATCCAGTCCTAAGCAAATAGCAACAATATGAGCCTTCACATAAAATGTCCCTGCATGTGATTCTCACAATGCTGCTATGAATTTTAAAGCTTTACCATAAACTACGATAAATATTGAATGACTTGGCCACGACCACAACAGTATTTTCAAAGGAGAGCCAGTACCAGGCTAAGCAAAGCATGACCACACACTAACCCGTCACCTATTATATTAAAACCACTGTGCTGCTGGAAGGTCATCAGCTTTCCAGTTATCTGCAAGATCTAATAAACTATACAAGCTTCCTTTGCAGTTGTATGAGCTCTACTTAGTGTATCGTGGGGCACAATTCATGAACTAACTGAGCAGGTGGAAAACAGCCTCCCCTCTTTCGCCATCCCTAGACAGCTGTAGAACAACTTGTACTGGCAAACTCTGAGGAATAGCTCTGTTTCAGCTGTTGCCACTACAAAGCTAAATGGGAGAAAACAAAAAAAAAAAAAAGAAAAAAGTGAAGTGTAGAAAACCGCCGGGACAGGCAGCATAAGGAAAGTAATATCACTTTGTAGCTTCTCTCTAGACTGCTAGGCAGGGAGAGGCAGGAGGACACACCAAACCCCCCCCAACTCAGGAAATAATATGAAAGAGTCCTAGCAAGCAACAAACATTTCTGAGCTGATGTTCTGCACAACACAGTTCTAAAGGACAGATATAGAACCCCTTAAGCTCTCTTCATTCCTTATACCCCATCATTAACAATATTCCTCTTTTTAGCCTCTCTCTCTCCCAAGTTTTCAGGTCCTCTAGATAGCTATAATCTAGTATTACTTGAGAAAGCTATTTCATCTCCTTTCTGGTCCACAGTGCAGTAATGGTTTGGGTAATGAACTTTCTTTAATGCTTCAATGCTTTTAATAAATCATCCAAATTACTGGAAAGGCCTGCTTTCCAAAGCATGTTTTGTCGGGGCTATTGTCAATACTCTCATTCAAGGTTTGGTAGCAAAAGTAGCTTCATTTTCAGTGCTGAAAGCAAACCTTTGTTCCTCCTGCAGTGCAGCTCCAAAGTAAATGTAAATGTCAACATTTTGGCAAATTTAATTATTTACAATATCGAACGCTTGAGTAGTCATGAATTTCCTCCTCCTTCTCAAAGGAACTAGTTAGAATTTACACATGAAAGTTATCCTTAAATAAACCAGGAAAAGAAGCCTGAAGTCTGTATTTAATAGACATAGAATCACACCTTAGGTCTCAAAATCTCTATTTACTTTAGCAAGTACCACAGCAGAACAGGAGCATATCTGCAAAAAACCCGATAGGTTTTGAGGACCTGACATTCACACCATAGGCATTTCAGCTCAGGGGTGCGGGTTTGAGCACTGGGAAGACAGTGCTGTGGATTGTATCTACTCTGGTCTTAATGACTAAATACCAACAGTTCGAGGACATTACTCGCATTCCTGGCATATTTTCATTAAAGAGGAATTCAGTTTGTGATCTCCAAGAGTACTCCACTATATAAACCAAAGTGTTATTATTAGCAGGGTTATCAATTCACTTAAAAAAGCATGTCTCATTCAAACCTATGTTTGAAAACATGCCAAACTACTCTGACCTACCAAACTCATTCACACCATAGATTCTCATCACAGAAATAAACTCACAAACCAATTACTTGCAGTTAGTCTCTCAAGTAACATAACAAAATTTGTGCCATTAATGGCCAAAAAGGTACAGAAAATCCCCTATCCCTTCCTTTACATGTATTTTGGTTATAGACTGGCACACAATTGCAGATTTACTAAGACAGAACACACTTGAAACCAGAGTTCAGCTTACGTTTGAATGAGCTGTAAGCATGTCAAAAAGTGTTTTCTTGAATTCCAGCAGCATGGGAACATGGATCCATTTTACAGCCATCTAACCATTGTAACAAATGCAAATACTTCAAAGAAGAGTAGCAATTTAGCTTTCTGCATTTTACTTCTTCAGCATCTCTTCTGATTCCACGTCTTCCCTTCCTGTGCTAGCAGGGGCCTTCTAAGCCAGCTACTAATTTACAGAAAGCTTGCAGAAATTTCACCAGCAGCTTGACTGAAATTCCAATGGGAATTGAAAGTTGTGAGGGACAAAATTGGATGACTGAAAGAGCCTTGTTTCATTGGGAAATTAGACTAGAAAAAACAGAGAGGCAGAAATTTGTGTTCACACATCTTAGGTGTAACGAATTACAGATAATATCAACAGGAAAACAAAGTGCAGGTCTTCAATTATGAACAAGAATTTGCAAATCTCATCAGCATTTCATTGATGTAGTGATTGATGCAATTGCAGAATAGCAGACATGAGAAGAAAGTTGTAGAGAAAACAACAGTTAGTAAGAAGGGGGAAAACCAACTTGAAAATCTTAGGGAGAGGGAGGATCACTATAAGAAAGACAAGGTATTAAGTTAGTTAAGAAACTGAAAGGTGAGGCAGGGAGAAGAATAACACATGCGCTGAGAGAGGAGATGAGGCAACAAAACTTTTTGATGCAGGTCTAAGACAGAGTACGCAATATGTATGTTAAGCAGATGAAAAGGTAATGGAAAGAGCAGCCTGATAGACAAGGGCTAAGCAAACTGAATGGCTGAATAAACTGGGTCACGCGAGACCAAGGCAACAGATCAAAGAACATTAAATAATACTAAATCAACATTATGAGTGATATGCCAACAGACACAAAGGAGATTACAAGTGTAACTAGTAACGCATAACTAATAAGTTTCCATATACAAATAGGACTGTAACTATTACTAGAAGAAATAGTTCGCTTGTGAAAAGTTATTGTTATTTCCTGATATACTTCAGCTGATAAAGCTTTCACCTCGAGCGAGGAATAGGTAGAGAGTTTTGTTTATGAGAAAGCCACAAACAGCGATTAGAACTTCCTATTTCAAGACCTTCCTTAAATAAAGTATCCAAGATGACTGGAAACTCCTTCAGAACTACTACTCCTCAATATTACTGTTAGTCCTATAAATACAACAACTTTACAAAAATATGAAATTCTCATAGGGTCAGATCGCTATGCAATTTATCTTCCAAACACTTGCATTGATTTACACCATAAGGATCTGGCCCTTAGTGTGTAAATAAGATCTGTTCCACTACGCATATAAACATTCACAAGTATAATCATTTCTACAGCTCTCAGTAGTCATGAGGGACAAACCATAACATTACCTTTGCATAAGACACTATGGGTCTATATTAAGGTTGCTGGACAGGCAGTAAGAAGACACTGGAGACAATAATAGGAAATAAGACCACAGACACTGCGAGAACGTATTCCAGATTTTCATGCATATGAAAATATTTGATATAAATTACATATTGAGCATTTACAGCTTAGGAACTCCAAGCTCTATGGTCACATTAATTAATTAAATAAATTAATGAACATTACCTCCTCCCATGTGGTCAGTGACAACTAAGAGTTCCTTTAAACTTACGTTTTTCAAAACTGTAAGTAATGCTCTCAAATGTTCCAAAACAGCCACCCTCTTCAACACATTTTACACAGAGTCAAGTAGGCTGAGATACTCGGAAACACTGTACACCCACATATCTAACCACAGGTGACAGAAGAAGTAAGCATCCTTTGTAGACTCTGGCAATTTCCATTAGTTTCTACATGTTTATTTTGAGAATAAATTCCCCTCAATGGTCTGACAATGCATAATCAATTACGTTTATTGATATTGTTTTGGGTTACTAGTCGAGTGTTCTCACATTAACTATTGCACAGGAGTGTGAAAAGAGGTTTTGGATACTGTTAAAACTGAAGATAGCTAAAAAAGAACATGTTTTTAAACCCACCCTTGTCCACAGTTGTAGTTTAGGAAGTACAGAGTAAGTGAAGTTTTCTACAGAATAAATCAGCTGTCTGCTCCATTTCTGTTACCAGCACAGCACTATCTTCCAGCCTATGTACTACTTTCAAAGTTTGTATGCATTCACTTTTATCAGGCTTTCAAATTCTACTTTGCTAACAACAAAATCTGCTTCCTGAAGGTTAGTAAACATACTTCATCACATGCGGCAAAGCTTTCATATCTCTACTGGGAATCATCCATACTGTTATGTTTTAACAGGTGGCTGCGTAGTGAGTGTCAAGCAAAGAAACACTTACTTGCATAACATCCTTCCTGCATTTTTATATAAGCACAAACCAAGAAGCACATCTTGCTAGAGAACAGAATGATTTTGGTGCATATCAGATTTTTCAGATTTCTTTATCAAGTATGATTTAAGTATCTCATGCATTCCCTCTTCCCCTTTGCTTATATGCCATCTAAACTTCAAACTCCAAATCCAACAAAAGAACAATCCACCAAATGCTTGTTTTATAGATGCAACAAGCTTTGTGAGTTTGGCTGAAAGCACGAGGTTCCAATTTGTCAGGTCTGCTACCCATGGAGCCTCAACCAGAGCTCTGCTTTGGCTTGCAAAGGAGTCAATGCTTAGCACTGAGAAGCAAGACCCATCTTGTCATGCCATTATCTTCATCAATAAGCTGAAGTAGATAGAGGACAATAAAACAGAGAAAGCTTCTATCAGCTCGACCAAGAGAAAAGATATCAACCAAACGTATCTGTGTCGTTAAACAAAAGCTTTTTCCAATGGCCACAGTCAATGCTTTCAGCTGGCTTGCAACTTGCACGGTGGTACTCAATGTGCTGACTGCAGTAGCTGGTTGTGATTTATGGCTGCAAACCAGAGGTCACAGAAGTTAAGAACGTATGGCTTGTTAGGCTCTAATACAGGTAGAGTTTCACTTGCAGTAGTTGCCCCAGTTAATGACAGAGCAACTGACTGCATGCATACCCAAATAAACGTTTTTGTACCTAGTTCACAATCGAGGTAATGTACAAATCAAAAATGTCCATTACTATCCTCGCTCAGTTTGCAGTACAGCAGAAAAATCTGGGCTGGCAAGTCTGGCTCCTATTTCCCAGTACTAGGAGGAAGACTACACATGTTAGATTTAAATTGCAAAAGAACAAAACAGTCCTCAAAAACCCCCTTGCAACTCCCCTCAGGTTCCGCAGCAAGGGAGGAACCGCAGAAAAATCCCCCTCAGGTAGAAGGGTTTGTGGTGGGAGTAGGGCAGAGTGTTCTTCCTGCCTTCATTGCATGAACCTTCACGTAGCATAGAGCCATCACTGACCAGCGCATTTTCCTGTCACATCCCCATGCTCTCCCATGATCTCTTCCCTGCTGGCCCACAAGGAGGAAACCCTCCAGTGTTGGACCACCTTCCCCACACACGCCCCCTTCCCGCAGCAGTAAGGTGCCACAAAAGGGATGGGGAAGCATATAAAGCATTTAAGGCAAACATTACAAATGGCATTGGTAGAAACATTTGTCCCTGATGTCCTCCTACCAATTTCCAGTAAGGACTAGTTTGCATGTAGTACCCCTTAAATTATTTTAAACTACTAAATGCACTGTGCCTCCACCCTATGATGGCTTAGTTCCTTGATATTTTCCAATTAAAACAGGATGAAAACTCATTTTTTGAAAACTTTTTTCTCTCTCTGCACAGTAACAAAAAAACAGATAGTAATTTTTCCCCACTTCAGTTGACATTTTAGTCTTTTGAGGGGGATAGGGAGAATTATTACTTGATTTTTTTTTATACTTTCTCTCAAAACAAAGGACAAAATGTGATGTAGCACCAGTCTCTAAAAAGAAT
Source organism: Anarhynchus alexandrinus (assembly GCA_008711295.1). Lineage (NCBI taxonomy): Eukaryota > Metazoa > Chordata > Aves > Charadriiformes > Charadriidae > Anarhynchus > Anarhynchus alexandrinus. The sequence continues at coordinate 980,872 of VUYV01000013.1, forward strand.
AATGGTAATTCTCGTTATTTAGCTTTTGAGTATTATAATGTACTAGATGTAAAATTTCATAAGAACCTATTTCATTCTCCACTGAAGGCCAGCCAGCTCTGAGGCAACTCTCAACAATCAAACAGGAACACAGTCAACACTTTAGAATAAGAAGTTCAGTGGGGAGAAAAGCATTAATGTACTTTTGACAAACATTCATGAAATGAGACAATTTGCACATGTGTATATAGAGATTTAAAAAAAAAAAACCTAACCCAAAACAACATACAGGACTTTTTGTACAGAAGAAAGTCACCTTTAAGACTGCATGATAATGAAAAGATAATCTGGTAGATTGGCATTTTTCCCCACTTCAGTTGACATTTCAGTCTGTTCAGGGGATAGGGAGAAGGGAGGAGGAGTTTGAAGGACAAAGTAGGAACCAAGCATAACAAAGATCTAACATTAGCAGTAGGTGGAGGATAAATGCCTAAAAAGTTTCATGTGCAAAACTAAAGTGACGTTGCAAACACTGCATGCAAATAAACATCAGGGAGATTAAAAATGCAAACCAGCAAGCCTTAGAGAAATGTCAGCAAACCACTAACAAAAACCCACCCCACCCCACAGCCAACTCCAAAAAACCCATTTTCAGAGAAAGAACATAGTTCTTCCCTTTCAAAAAGAGAAAGGTGTCAAGACATCCCACAATTTTTATTCAAGAACCTTGACAAGAATTCATTTTAAACTTAGTGTTGCATAAGTACAAAAATAGTCATCCACTGAATTCAATTTATTTTAAATAAAAATATATTCACTAACATTTCCTATTCTTCCTTCTCCACTGTTGTTTTTTTTTTTTAATTTCAATATGGCAAGAAAGTTTCAGAGGATCAGGTTTGGAAAGCATATTAAATTAAATACCTGTTGTGTATTTTTTCAAGAAAAGCAATTAACCATGACTGGCTAAACCAAAACAAATCCAAACCCAAAACAAAAAAAAGAGAATTGAGGCAAGGAAGAAAAGCAGCAACCCCTAGGTTTCAACAGATCACTTAATCTTACATACCACTTACAATGAAAATAGAATTAAAAGAAACTAAAGGAATAATAAAATTTGTAAGAAGATAAGGCTGGTTACAAATTCCAGTGTAAAAGATAATTCATTCATTTCCACCCAATCTAAGCTTCCAATTAAAGCAGAAGGAGGGAGATACTAGCTCATCTAACAGTATTGTTAAAGGCTAAATATTTAAAAGGTTTTGAGTCAATATATAAGATGAAAGAACACAGCACAAAACTCAAGTCACACATATATGCAAAAAAGATAAACAAATAAAATGTGATTCCTGTGAATCACAAAAACCCCACAACCCTGACCACATTTTTCACAAGTCAAGTTGCAATTCTTACATGAATTTTTCTGTCTGGAAAATTAAATTCTACGTACCTAAATGTGTCCAACTGTACAATACAGTGTAGCCTGTAGAACAACTAACGAGAAAAACAAAGAAAAAAATTACCACAATTGCTACCTCCTAGCCAGGTGGTTGCATTTCAGTGGAGCACACAAGTGAGCATGTCATATTGTAGACGCAGGATTTTTAGAGTTAGACCTACCCCTCCAGACTAGGATGTGCATTACGGTAAATCCTATGTATGAATTAGGAGACTTTGGCTTGTCATACGACAATACCAAGGACAAAGATATGTCTTGTGCCCAGCAGTCAAGCCATGCAAAAAGAGATGATAAGAAGGAGGGGATGGACTGGAAACACAAAGAAATAAACCTTAGGGAGTAGTGCTAACGAGATGGGGAGTCTCATTTCCTTTTTTTCCTGGAGGCATCACAGCAAAGTAGAGTCTTCAGAAGAGATCTGAGGAGAACAGTGAAGTAGTTTTGCCGAGATTAAAGGGGGAATTCCTTACCTGTGCTAGGGAGGAACAAGGGAGAAAGCAAAAAGACGTTTTTTAGAGTCTATCCAACAGGAAAGTCTAGGGTGGGCAGCACATGGCCCGGGTGGAGGTAGGAAGCCAGCTCTCACTGCTGAATAGGATGGGGAGCCTGGGAAAGTGAAGACGAGCACGTGATGTTTCAGTGGGGAGAGCAGGCGTGGAATGAAGGATGGGTAAGGGGAACACAGTCAAACTAGTATGGATAGGAAGAGACAGGACTTGAGAGCTGTCAGCATAGCAAGGCCACACTTGTGAACGCCAGAGAAAAAACACATTACACTAAATTGAGAATAAAAAGGGGGGAGAGGTGTTTGCTTGTTAAAATAATTATGTTATGACAGGATGAAAATGGCCACGCCTCACAGAAAGTATGTCAAACCCCTGCAAAACTTTTTTTTCTTTTTAATGTCCTCACATTCAGAATTTGGAAGGAGTGGCCAATACTGTGGCTAGAAAGGACTGGGAATGGAGATGAAAATGTTTTCAAAAACATGAAGTTTGATTTATTAGCTTAATGGGAGGATTACTGTGCAATATATGAATTACATTGTGGGAATGTGTCATTACAAAAATATACTCATTTACAGTTTTTATTATTAAATAAAAAAACTGTGTTACTCTGCACATTTAATCACTATGACTATTAAGGAACGAGAACAAATTCTGAATCTCTGCCAATACCAACATTTTCCTTTACTACAGAAGTGTGCCTTAAATGGAAGTAACACAAAGAAAAATACGGGTTTTTTTGTCAGTTATGCCAGATGACTGTCAATAAGAAATGCTCAGAATTTGTTAACAGATTCTAAAATATTTTTTCTTCTATGTTTCAAAGAATAGATGTCTCAGAGGTGTAACTACAGAAGGTTTGGGGTTTTTTTGGTTTGNGTCCTTTTTCATTTATCATTAAGAACTTTTAAAGCACAGTCATTTTCCTGAATTTTAATGTATCACATAAGTTAAAGAATCCCACAGAAATCCTTCATGTTATGCAAAGTAGTGTCCTTGAAAATTTTTGTTGTTTCTACCCTTTAGCCCTCAACATTAGGATTCCTTATAATTAACTAAGAACTATGAGGCTAGCCCTAAAAAAAAAAAATAAATCCCTTTAATTATGTCAACTGCCAACAGCACAGCAAAAATAAATAATTTTAAAGAAATCTCAAAGAAGCAAAGAGGCATCTAAGAGATTTATGAACATGCCCAAATACACAACTCCCACTGCACTTAATGAGACACTCCTGAGTACTCCTGTAGGTGCCTGAACACCTTCTACAAATTAGACTTTTAAGTATATGTCTGTGCATACCTCACACCTGTAGTCCTCATCAACATCAACTTGGTATTGTGGGCTTTTGGCACCTCTAAAAAACCCTACACATTTAAGTCACTTCTGATTATCTCCATCTGTGCACATTTATTCTTGTATAAAAGTATCTCATCTCTGTTTATAGTTTAAACCACAAGCCTGGACCTCAGGCTCACACACGGAGACAGGAATACTAACAGCAATTTATAAAAGAGTAGGGAGTGAGGTCTGAATTTTTCAACACCAGCTTCCCCTCCCCCCCATCCTTCTTAATGTGTGCCTAAGGGGAAAAATATTAAAAAAAAAAAACCAAACCAATACAAAATGAAAATTTCTTCAGGATTTGGTATATTATAGTTGCTACATTTGGAAAGTCAATTGAAATCACAGCTGCAACTCAAGAATTCATAAGAATAAGAAAACTCTTCTTGAGATTTAGAACTGTTACTGGAAGTTATCTTTTCAACTACTTTTCATGATTTGCTGAAACACTGAAAAACTGAGGGGACCCACATTTTAAGCTCTGCATAATTCCATTTATCCTCATAACAAGAAATCATAGTTGACTGCACTGCTTTTTATATCGTATCAGTTTTCTACCTGAATTTAGGATATTTTTAGTTGTCATACATTGTATATTATGTTGTGAATATAAAAACATTAATAATCTATTTTATATGTATATGAACACAAATGAATGCAAAAATAGTTCTAATACAGACTAACGTCCCAAATGAATGAAGAAAAATCCAAGAAGAAAAGAAATAGATATGTGATGAAAGTCATGGGAAGTCATTTTCCATCACTTGTCTTTTGAGACGGTGGTCAAAAGCTGTTTAATTTTGGTATCCAGGAAAACTTGATCAGTTCAAGGACTATCTATTCCCACGAAAAGTGTATATATTTAGTAAATTCTTTCTTGGCATCATCTTCAGAACATTCATATTAACAGATGGAAGAAAAATGTGGCTCATAGGCAGGACAGACTGACCTTTTAGGACAGGACTCATTTAACCCACAGGCAGATGGGACAGCATACTTTAGGAACACTGCAAGTTTCTGTCACCAGTTAGTTCAGTGAACGTTTGTCTGGGTCAGTCACTCAAACCTGAAGAGCTAACAGTGTTACAACTTCCTCAAGCCCTGCAGACTCTTAATAAATTCAGTAAAATATATATATTACAGCCAGGACTTCTTCACCAAAATGCTAGTAAGCTGCCCCTGCAGGAGAATTTGTCGCTATTTCTACAATTAACATTATTGAGAACCGTGGCCTTCTTGAAAACAGGACAAGACTGATAGAGATCCTGCAGGGGCTGCAGCAGGCAGAGACTGCTGCTGTGTTTTCTTGAAACTCATTAGCATTGCACAGCTGATGCCACACAGTGACAATGACAGCCCCGAGGGATCTCACACAGGTTGCAGTCAAGGTAAGAAGAAAAAGATTAGAAGACATTTTAAAAGACGTTTTACCCTTTGCAAACTGAAACAGATTTAGTTAACAGTAGAAGCAGGTGAATGGGTTATCACTGAAAGGGTTATCAAGCATTGAACCAGGCTGCCCAGGGAAGTGGTGACTCCACCATCCCTGGAGGTATTTAGAAGATGGGTAGATGTGATGCTTAGGGACATGGTTTAGTGGTGGATTTGGTAGTATTAGGTTAACAGTTGGACTCGATGGTCTTAAGGGTCTTTTCCAACCTAAGTGATTCTATGATTTTCCTGGTGAGTTCTCTGACAGGTCTACTTCTGAGGGTTGGATACATGTCACAGTGAGCCTCCAGATTACCAAGATTAGCTTTCTTTAGAGATGCCAGACAATTAAAGTGAAGAGATGGCTTGACTACTTGCATGTTAGGTGAAGGAGGCTATTTTCACTTTGAAGAAGTTGCAAGAGCTCCCTATTACTTCGAGGACACAGTGCTACACACACTGTTTAAATATGAATTCTAGTCTGTGTGTTCAAAGTATTAGCTAGCAATACACTCTTGGTAAGTAATCACAAAACACTATTATCCCTTACCACCACCTGTCCTGATAAATAAGGCAGTCACAGACTGCCTTAAGGGTTAGCGTGAAGAGTCAGAGCTCACAGGTGCCTTCTGTTGCGCTCCAACCAATTCACACTGTGACCACAGTACGCCAGTCTTACTCTTAGCAAGAAATTAGCAGACTGGCCACCCATAACTCACTAATATGAAAGCTATCCTCAACTACTTTGTTGCATTCTATCAAAGGACATAAAATAAAACTAGAAAGCTACCCAGAAGTATAAAACATTATTTTGAAGTTACACAGATTTACTGTTGGATTACTTTAAAAATTATGTATATGCACAGTTGATTTCTTTAGCATGAAAAATTAATCTGTTGTTTTTCCAATAATTCATTTTATCTTGAACAGAGAATTAGCAATGCTGGGTGTTCAGGGACAGGAAGAAAGAAAAAGAAGTATAGCTGGTACCAAGTAACAGACTCAGTCTGAAATAGTTAGAAGCTGCTCTAAGGAAAAGGATTATACCAGTAAAAAAAAAACAACCCAAAAAAAAACCCCAAACAAAAAACCAACACACATGGCTTGCAACAATTTAAGAAGGAGTAATTTCTATCATTCAGAAATCCATCTCAATGATGTTACTCAACTTAGAAAACTGCACTTGTTTACAGTACTGAGAAAATAAAGACTACTACAATAATCATCTCCACTCACACGTTTTTATTTCTTTTTTTGTTGAGTAATGAAAATAGCAGACAGTTTCATTTAGGAAAATAAAACATAATACATTGAGTGATTACACTGATAACACTTGAGAAGAAGAACCCACCACTGAATGCACTTCAGTCTTTTTATAAAAGAGCATTAGCAATGTACTACTTTGCAGCAGTAAAAGAAAAAGGATGACCCAAAAGCAGCATCTCTCTTTATGTTTTCAGAATTACAGAATCAGAGAATCGTAGGGGTTGGAAGGGACCTTTGGAGATCATCTAGTCCAACCCCCCTTGCCAAAGCAGGTTCACCTAGGAATGCCCAGGTGGTGTCTGAATATCTCCAGTGTGGGAGACTCCACAACCTCTCTGGGCAGCCTGTGCCAGTGCTCTGCCACCCTCAAAGTAAAGAAGTTCCTTATGCTCAGATGGAATTTCCTGTGTTCAGTTTGTGCCCACTGCCCCTTGTCCTGTCACTGGGCACCACTGAAAAGAGTCTGGCCCCATCCACTTGGCACCCGCCCTTTAGATATTTATAAGCATTGATGACACCACCTCTCAGTTTTCTCTTCTCCAGGCTAAACAGACCCAGGTCTCTCAGTCTTTCCTCAGAACAGAGATGCTCCAGTCCACTAATCATTTTCGTAGCCCTCTGCTGGACTCTCTCCAGCAGTTCCCTGTCCTTCTTGAACTGGGGAGCCCAGAACTGGACACAATACTCCAGATGTGGCCTCACCAGGGCAGAGTAGAGGGGGAGGATAATCTCCCTCGACCTGCCAGCCACACTCTTCTTGATGCACCCCAGGATGCCATTTGCCTTCTTGGCCACCAGGGCACATTGCTGGCTCATGGTCAACTTGTTGTCCACCAGGACTCCCAGGTCCCTCTCTGCAGAGCTGCTTTCCAGCAGGTCAACCCCTAACCTGTACTGATGCATGGGGTTATTCCTCCCTAGATGCAGGACCCTACACTTGCCCTTGTTGAGGGTCATTAGGTTCCTCTCTGCCCAACTCTCTAGCCTGGCCAGGTCTCACTGAATGGCAGTACAGCCTTCTGGTGTATCAGCCACTCCTCCCAGTTTTGTGTTATCAGCAAACTTGCTGAGGCTACACTCTGTCCCCTCACCCAGGTCATTGATGAATATATTGAAGAAGACTAGACCCAGTACTGACCCCTGGGGAACACTGCTAGCTACAGGCCTCCAACTAGACTCTGCATCACTGATCACAACCCCCTGAGCTCTGCCTATCAGCCAGTTCTCAATCCACCTCACCGTCCACTCATCTAACCCACACTTCCTAAGCTTGCCTATGAGGATATTATGAGAGACAGTGTCAAAAGCCTTGCTGAAGTCTAGGTAGACAATGTCCGCTGCTCTCCCCTCATCTCCCCAGCCAGTCATACCATTATGAAGGCTATCAGATTGGTCAGATCAGATGCCTGATCTCTCCATCATCCTTTAACTCCTACCACAATGCCTGGTAACGACCCATTGTTACAGCCTTGCAAAGTGACTTAGCAAGTCTTTAAACTTCTTTTTTTTTTAAAAAAAAAAAAAAATTGGAAAGAAAATAAATTAACTCTTCAACTTCTTTAAATTCATTCATTTGGCTGAACATGAACAAAGTGTTTCTCACCATAGAAACTGTGCTTGTTTTCAAACACCTGTAAAGTGGTAATTTACATAAAAGCAAGATAATTTTTAACAGCTTAGAATTTTGTATTGTGTTTTTAAAATGGCACTTGGTCTTTCTCTCCCCTTGCCTCTTTTAAGTATTTCATTGCCTTAGTCTACCGATACACTGAGCCGCTTAAGAATGATTACATAAATCTCACGCATCACACATTCATTACGTCTACTTTAAGATTTAATATTAAAATATATATGGATTTTTATCTGTGTTTCGATTTTAGATTTAGATCACATTTCTACCCACTGCTGTAAAGTTTTTATTTGGCTTTTGTGGGGGATTAATTTAATTATTTTTGAAGTACGTCTGTCCAAAAAAGTCACATAAATATTACAAGGTTTGTGATAGTACTTACAGACTCAGAAATACTGGCGTGTATTTGGAATACACAAAAACCACTTAGAGGACTGACGGTCTTTATGCCAGCTTTTATATTCAAATTTATCTTAAAAACTTATCTTAAAGCACCTTGTCTTGTTATGGGGCACCATCAAGAACAGCCTGGCCCTGTTTTCTTTACACCCTCCAATCTGAGGTTCATAAACTTTAATAAGATTCCCCCAAAGCTTCCCTTCTCCAGGCTGAACAGTCCCAGCTCTCTCAGCCTCTCCTCCTGTGCCAGAATGCTGCAGTCCGTTAACAGGTATAACCCCTCCAGTCAAAAGTTAAGTAGGTAAGGCAACTCATTTTGACATTCTTGAAAACCACTGAAACCTTAACACTTCAAACCAGACACACCATCCAAAATGGTGTACACGAACATGGATATTCTAGAAGTACCCATAAACATTGTGGAAGCAATTTTGTTAATATTCTTGCCAGCATGGAATCATCTGTGAAAAATCAAGTACTATTCTTAACATTGAAATGGTACTTAAATACACTATAACATGAAATGCTACGCATAAAATGACTCAGGGTTTGAGGACAATTTACAGTTTCAACTGTGTTGTTAACTGTAAAGGTATTTTAAAAAACAATAGGTATTTTAATCCTGCTCACACTTATTTGAAGAATTATATTGTTACTACCATAAGCCTACATTTGCCCATCTCAGAAGCCTTGATTTACTGTAAGTGCAATATTTTTAACACAACTGTAAATAAGCAAGAACAGCATCAATATTAGTCTATATGTAACTAGACTCAGTAATACCAGCAGCAGTCAACATCAACCCAAGTGACAATATATACATTGGAGACACAGTCCAAGGTAGCAAGCTGGCATATTGTACAGACTTTTGAAGGCTTACTAAAACTTCAAAGAATAAATGAATAAGTTTCACGCTTCAAATATCTACTCCAAGCACCTTATTCAGTTTACGCACAGTTGGCTTTTACCAACAACCTATGCAGATAAAGAATTTTGGAGCAAATATTCTCCAACCATTTACTAGATAAAGCCATTAAAATATCACAAAACCTTTCCTTTTCTTTTTTTTTTTTTTTAAAANCAAGCATCCCTTCATCAACATAATTTCTACCAAGCATCAGACACAAGTAAATGCATTTTGGCCACAAACCTTGGCTGCATTTAGCCAAATAAATAACTCAAGTCTTTTGAAATTGCTTTGAAAGAACTGTATTCCCAGTATGAAAGAATGGATAGTTACAGGCATTACTCCACTCAACAGCTTTCCATAATTACAGTATTTTATCAATGAAATTTTATGCAGGTTACTACAAAGCCCATTCTGTTTCCCAGACAGTCCCAGAATACATTGCACAGTATCATTAAGCAAGTGTGTAAAAAGCATCTACTTTCATCCTAAGCAATTAAAGACAAGTTTGGTCAATTCTAATATTTAAGCTTAGGTGTACTGTATTCTGTTGTTGCCTTATTTCATGTCCCTTTCTAAACAGCAATCTTCCCATTGCCTTTTTTCAATAATACCTTCTTTCAGGTACCTTCATCCTCAGAGAAGGATTCTGGTTTTCCTGTGTTGTCTTGTAAGTAAGACTTCAAAATTCTGCCTTAAAATGTCTGTTCCCAAGTATTCACACAACTATATGCACTCTCCAGGAATATGCTGGAAATGAGTAGAACTTGACTAGCAGCTCTTAAAACAGAAGTCTCCCCTAGTGTAATGAGTGCACTTAATCCCATGCATCCAAATAGAAATTAAGTCAAAACCTTTCCCACAAACAGCCGCCTTTTGATGACTCACAATCTGAGTTGTCTGATTTAAAAAAAATTATCCAAACAACGTGGGTATCTAGGCAGCATAGCCTCTTCCCATGTGAATACTGCCAGCATATCTGAACCAGGTAAGTAAAAAGCAGAAAGCTGAAGCTGTGAGTGATTTATGCAATATTCAGATCGGCTGCATACAGATAATTAAATAAGTTTGCCAAATCTCTACAGCTTCCACTTTTTCAGATTTAGAAAACTTTCACAAATTAATCAAGTTCTGAAGGACCAAAGGAGGCACAGAAAGCCTCGGTGAGAGATAATGCTCCTTCTACCCCAACAGCTGTTTGATGAGCGGTAGCTGGATCAGTTTCTTTCCTGAAAGCACCATAANAGAACTGCAAAATTTGTCTTGATTTGTGTGGGAGAACTCTTGGGAGTTAGTTGCTCTCTTTCACTGTTAACACTGCCCACAGAACTGCAGCCTTTTCTGCTTTCAGGAGACAAGAGCATAATTATAACTGTGTGTGTGAGGATGCAGGGATGTCACATAAGGCGTGACATCGCCCATATGAATGCGACATCCTCCTACTCCCCTCCCTTTCACTTCAGCCTCCATTACCAATCAGATGAAGACCTCACCAAGCCATCACAGAAATAGAAGAGGTTACAGTATACAAAGTATGTATTGCAAGGCCTCTTTTTGAGGCCCACAGAAATTTACATCAAGCTCAGTCCAATATATACCCTTTCACTAAAATAAGCAAACCCTATTAATATTAGCATGCCAAACTAGCAACAAAACCCACACAGTTCGAGCGATATTTTCATGGTATTACTCATACACATTACACTTTTAGTGCAAATTCTCATTTCTCCACCTTGCTTTGGCTTCCCTTCCCATCAAGAGGCATACAACAAAAAGGAAATGAAACAGCTCCAGGAGCTACAATCCTACATATAACACGCCAACATTCCAACTACAATGGCCTTTATTTTTCTGCTTCTTTACAAAGTTTAATAAAAATTCACAAAGGTGACCTCATACACAGGACTGGTAAGCCTTTTGGACTCAATCTGCAGAAACAGGTGACAAAATGCTTACCCTCCAAATTAACACACAAAGCAGATGGCAACCCCGCACTAAGTGTGGAATCGAAGAACAAAGTTCTTTCTGCCATACGTTACAAGCACATGAAAGCAAGCGCTAACAAGGAGAAAACATCTGGAACATAGTGTTTATATATGGAACACAGTTGTTGGCTAAGCAAACGGAACTGTGAATTTGCATTTGTTAGTTTATCTATAGTCTGGCTACTATGTAAACAGCTACAAGGCAACATAAGAAAAATCCAGAAGGAAAGGCTCAAAACATTGTTTGGGGCAATGTGTCTGCAATGCTCTTCCACACGTCTTTTAAAGTGTGTGCAAAATTAACAACTTCAATGGAAGATTTTCTTTCTGTTTAAGCATTAAGGAAAAATAACACTTTTTAAACCCATGCATACAGAAAATTGTTATGTAGAAGACAGCCACAGTACGAGACAGTTTGAAATAAGCAGACAATCCTTTGCTTTTTCTGTACACTTTCCAGTTGTCATTCTAAACCAAAACAGAAAGAATTTAAGGACCTGTCAGTTTTCAGATGAAAATCCTACTCCTAAACAGGATTAGCTGGTAACCTAAAAATATCAACCAGTAATCTCCAAAAGTCATAAGCTCATGTACCCCACAAAGTCCTATACCAATCACTAACTACAAGAAATTAGGTCAGAATCCAAATCAGATGACACTAGAGTAGCATCAATCTTCTTATTTCAGAGCTGTCACATTTTAAATCTTTCATAGTTTCCACATAAATTATTAAAAACAGAGGAGATGTTTCTTTGAACAGAGGCTAACCAAAAGTGACATTCCAGTTTAACGTTACCATTTTAAAAAGGCATATTAAAAAGTTTATCTTCAGTCACTTAAGACATACATCTCTAAATGTACCCCCTGTCAAGCAAACAAACAAAAGCTATCTACCAGACTGCTTTAGGGTTTCCTTAAAATGATCTGGGATCAGGTGGCAGTACTTCTCACACTGCAATCTGACAATACAATTTCTTTCATCACCAAATTCTATGCCTAATTTCTAGCAGATTGACATACCCTACCCACAAAACCAGAGAAGCTGTTCCTATTTCAATTCTGCACATCTATAGTCTCATCTCACAGATGAGCTGCACACTGGAACTTGAGACATGTATTACATGACTCAGCCACTGGCCTGCTATCCCTGTACATTCCCACACCTGATTTACCATATATAAAATACAATAAACAGCATATAATATCCTCAAATCTTTGAAATCTATTGATGCAAAACATACAAAAATCACTGATACCTGCAGGGCTGTGGCAATTGGAGCTTGCATTACTGTATGTATCAAGAGATTCGGACCCTGAATCTGTTAAAATAAATTGTTGTGTAGTGTTTTAGCCTCAAAGAGTTACGTTCAACTGAACGGGAATTTAAACAATATATACCCTGTACAAAATCTTCCAGTGTCACTTACCAACAGACACGTTATCTGTTTATTATTAAAACATGCTATTATAAAGTACTGAGACTTTTTATTATCAAGTGATAAAATCTTACTATACTATCAAATTATAATTAGCAAGTGATTGATCAATTGGTCAAATGATTGATGCAAATCACTTTCTGTACTATAGCCTAGTTTCCTTTTCACAATGCCAACAATCTTCTGAGATGCAGACTCCAGGATCTTACCTACATGTTAAGTATTTTGGCATATTACAATAATTTGCACCTGAAAATCATCAGCTGTGCTATTGAAGAAGTGGCCACTTCAGCTTACACTGTTACGCTCCAGATCTTGACTGACTGCCATCGGGGCAAAGAACACAAAGATTCAATGAAAGCATCTCATTGGTACCGTGTTCCCAGAAGTGGCATCGCTGACTTACTGTCAATTATCACCATTCCATCTATTGCTTTTAAACTTGGTACAGTACCTTGACTGACACTGCTGATGAGGAGAGGCAGGTAGTATCTACAGCCAGAAAAAAGTTTCAGCTACAGCTTTTAGACATAGGCTGACTCTTTCCATAATGAGAAGCAGCATGCTATCCAAGTCCTATGACATCTTCAGCTGTAAAATTCACACTTTATCTACAAACTTGTCACCAAAAGCAAACCAACAGCATAACTAATGACAGCAAGACACTTCAACACTCTTATTTTGAGTAATTTTACAGTGACATTTATGAGCTGTAATGAGCTATATGAATCAGTGGCATAAACCTACTTAACATGTAATGAACTAGGGGGCAAAATAAGTGGTTTGACTGCTGATTAAACAATACTGTAATTTTTTGCCATGTAAAATAAATTTCTTATTCAATATCATCATTTTTGACTTGTTATATAACAAGTTGTCTATCCCTGGCTGAGTTACAATAACAATCACAAGTCTACAGACTGGCAATTCCTTTGGGAAGGGACATTTATTGACTGCAGTTTGAGAAAATACAAAAAATGTCATGAGAAAAGCCAAACAAAATCTGCACTCCTCACACAGATCCACAAAAAACCCTGCACCCTACCCAAATATTTAACCAGTGGCTACTGCCTTGTCTTTGCTAGCGGACACAAGCTCCTCATGTGCTCTGAGCCCCTCAGAAACTAAACATTGCCAGCATAATATGAAACATGAACAAATGCTGTTCTGGTACAACCAGAAGAGACAGCCCCCCTTCTCCTATTTGGGCCAATACTACTTGCGCAAATCACATTGAACAAGGATGTTTTTTGTTTGACTTTCTTCTGTTTTTTTCTTCCTTGGATCAGCTCGCTTGCAGTGGACTCTCTGCTAATTTCAGCTGCAGTCCTCAGTCATTCTGGATCAAGAGAAATCCAAACTTCTCAGCAACCCACGCTCACAGGCATATAACATCACACTGCTTAACTCTGAACATGCTGACAAAACAATTTTGCATATTCTTCTTACAGGCGGGGTAGAGAAATCTGAGTTCTCTTCATATCACAATCTAGTAGTGATGCATAAAAAACAATCAAAACAAACACTGCTGTGAAGACACCTCATGATAGGTTGTTATAGATATGAGAGGATAAAGAAAATGGCAAAAACTGCTAACACAAACTCGGCTCAAACGCAAAGTACAACAAAAAGCTACGTGACCCAGCTTACACAGGCTGTTACGGAAAACAGACATGAGAAGACTTCTTCCTAGAAAGATGGACTGACAAAAAGGTTTGCCAGGACAGTTAAACTTCCTTGCTGCCAGAGCTCTCCCGCTTGGCTTTTCACTTGTCTTCAAAAACAACAGGAGAAGTTCCACAGAAAGAGTTAAAGTTATCTCTTTTCCTCTTCTCTCCCCACCTCCCCTGGGGCTACAAATTAATCATAAAAGCTTAGGCAACTATAAAAGCCATCAACAAGACACAGGCAGGAGTACAATTAAATAAATCCAATAATGTAAAACCAAAATTGCAGGCAGGCAATTGAACATGGTATTCCAGGGTTGATTTCAAGGTAAACAAGGTTGCAAGAGCATTATGTTACAATCGAAGCCTTAAGAGCAAGTTTCTTTAGACAGACATATCAAAACATTCATTTTTTTAAAAGCAGGAAAAGAAAGCAGCCCAAAGCTCCAGCTGAAATATGACTGTTCCAGTAATCATCTAACCTTTGCTCACTGTTAAAAGCTTGACCCAGGTTGTTAATGTTCATAATGTTGCAAAGCATCAGGCCTCTGTGACTTGTTTACCTCCTCATTCTGAAATGGGTACCATTTCTCTTCAAAGAAAGAAGAAACTTCTAAAATATCTTGTTAGCTCTATCCAAATGAATAATCTTCAAAAGGACTACAGAGCTCCTCATTTAAGTTCCAGAACAGTATAGATGCTGTGATGCTACAGCTACTACTTATAGGTTTATCCTTGAAGGAAGTACTGCCAGTGACACAGCAACTGAGTGGGATAACTCTAAAACTACCCTAACATTTCTCAGTAGTTACATCATATTTGTTATGAATCAAAACCATTTTACTAATGCTGATGTCAGAATTATCTTTTGACAGAAAATCTACAGAACTTTGTTACCACAACTGTGAAGCATTAATTAGACCTTCACTACTGTAGCAGCTTTCTGATCGGCAGTATTTAAACAAAAAAGTACTGCTTTTACAAAGCACGGACGCTCCTTAATAAGAGGTCAAATAAGTCAACTTATAAAGACCACATAATCAAGTATGTGCCAATATACTGTGGACACTTATCCTGAAAATATATTAGTTGATGCGTGCCAACCCTACTGTGCAAGTCATAACTAAGTCTTCTTCCTAATCACAAACACGCAACTTCCTTAACTCTTGGAAATGCATATTCAGATTTTAAAGGGGGACGGAGGAGTAGATGGAAAAAAAACCTACATGACTATTTTCTGCCAAGGGCAAAAACATCAGGAGTTCTAAAAAGGACTGAGATGACTCTGAACATTTTAGAGGACGATGTTCAAGGCATATTCAGCAAAAACCCACTAAGAACTCAGAAGTCAAAGGCAGCTTCCACAACAGTGATAAACGCTCCATTTAAAAAAAGAAATAACAATCACAGCAGCTATAGAGGAAAAAACGCACACACATAAGGAAACAGGAAGGGACAGAAGATGAAAATAGTTGGCAGAATATCAAGATCTTTAGATGCAAATTCAAAAAAACATTTCCTTCCTCTTCCTCATTTCTCTTGAGCTGTTAATAACCTGTAATGTATTTCGCATCTCTGTAGTACTGCTCTTTCAGAACCAACGTTTAAATTAACTGGGATTTACCAAAAGCTTTAAGTCCATAATCTAATATTAGATACTTATTCCAAAATAAAGTTAGTGAGCAATTAATGTTTAGTGGGTAGTTAACATTTGTGAGTAGTTTTGCTATCTTCATAATTAAGATCTAAAAAAAAAAATAAAAATAAAAAAGGCTTTTTTATAACTATAACAAACAATAGGGAGGTTTTGTCTATGTATTTTTTGAAGGTCAGCATAATGGGCCATAATAAAGGAATTTTGAGCACCAAGGTTAAAATCTAATGAATTGTAAATAAATATCATAACTGCTTACATTTGAGCTGAAGTACTTAGGTTGGAAAAAAAAGTATATGTCCACCATCTGGTGCACAGTAATTATAGAAATTAAAACCGCACTTCTGTGGCCTGCCTTTAACAATTTTTACTGATACAGTAATACTTGATCTTCTTAGGGAACATAATCTAAACTCATGCTGTTAAATGATCACAGGACTATCCACTGTATGGCGTAAGCAGTTCATTAAGCTGGAATCTTTAAAAAAAACTTGCTTGCTCCATAGTAATAACGGAAACAGTTTCTGTAGTTTTACGTCATGCCGTTAAATTTAATCCACAGTCAAGGCAAGTTAATTTCACACCTGCTGAGCGATATCCTGATGGATGGCACCACAGCAGGTCATTAATTTTCTTTCCTTTTGATTAATTTCACACCATACACTGGACACAGTCTTTTGAGTTACGATGTCTGAGCGCAATGTTTAATTCCTGTAAAGGGCTAAATCGGTTTTTGACTGCTTGCCAAAATGCAAAGAACCCAGATGTGATACAAGCGAAAGGAAGCTTCACTGGGCTTGGCACTGAACTCTGACACTGCTACAGGTGTGGCAGGACACTCACTCAGCAGTAGATTTTAAGTGCACTCTTCTTGAGCCTAGCCTTACAGCAAAAATTCTGGATACTCCTTACTTTTGTGGTATTGCTTATAAAAAAGTTCTGCAGCATCAGTAGAGTGGATAGCAATGACTACTGAAACAACTGAGAAGTCAAAGTTAACCTTTTTTTTTTTCCCCCCACAGAAACCCTCCAATCATTTAGTTTCTGTCTTTACACATAATAAGGTATAAAGATTTACAATAAGGTATAAAGATTTACTAAGTCTACCATATCTCCTGTTTTCAAATAAAAATCAACATTACATGGGGTGAAAGAAGGGGCAGGAAGAGGTAATGTTCAAAGATGACAATAGCAGCCACTGTTGCCACCCCAGTACAAGAGGAAGTTGTGGGTCATTTTGTCCCTCGGTAGTCAGTGAAGAGAGCTGGGGTCCTCGGGGGCCTCGAGACCCACACGAGAGGGTCCAGCCCCACCAGATGGCTGAGCTGAGCCAACAGCTGGGGAGCAGGTTCCTCTCACTCCTCGCTTCTCACCCTGCTGCTCCAAAGCCACTCAACTCTCACACCCTCCGTTGTGCTAGATGTGCCAAATCAACAGATCCCTCGATGAGCTGATTCAGATCGTGAAAACAAAAGAAGCTTTTTTCTTACATTAGCTTTCTGCTTGTTTTGCAAACCAAACTGTCTAACAGATGGGTCAGGTGTGTATCAGAGCTAGTGAAAACAAAAAGGAGAAATTGCATCTTTTGGTAGCAAAGAGCTGTTTAGCTTAACCCTTCTTCCCTTTTTAGGGAGTGATTCAAAGCTTCATCTCTTTTGTTCTTACTTCCCAATAGCGCTTCCCGATACAGCACGAGCAAATTTTGAGTCTCTTCCTGATCATGAAGAAGAATAACTTACAAAACAAAAAAGTGCTCGTGCTTACCAGCAGTCATTTTTGGTAACAGAAGCTATTGCAGTGAAATTGAAATAGTGGAGAGAATGAAGGGGAAAATGGTTTTGTGATTTGATAAATGTAAATCACACAGCACACAAGATTCAATATGCACGGCTTAAATTTCTGAGTGTGACAGGCTGAGGCCAGGAAGACATGAGCTATTCTGGATGTATCTGTGCCAGCAGACTTCTCCAACCAGAAGTCATTGCCTTCTCACATCTGCCCATGGAATTAACCTGTGTTCCCTAGACACTTCACTCAAAATAAGTTGGGCAAGAAGTAATTTGCTATTTCAACTGCAAAGCTGGTCTGGCTATTTTGATTAGCATAGTTCAGACAGTATAAACTGGCCCTTCCATCATCTTTTCTACCAGCGTTCTGTTGTCCTCTTCTGGTTCAGCATACTGACATCATGACTTACTATCAAGTAGTTGATCAAAGGCTCCGCATAAAGCTTCAATAGACGCTCATTTGATGTGTATTATAATGGTTACCTGTTTATTTGCCAACATGCAGTTTTCAGCATGAACTGAAAAATTTTACTGTCAACTCCTATAAAGAATTTAAATACAGGATGAACTAGAAGCTGGATTAAGAGGCCTTAGCTGCTGAATGGAAAGTCAAAGTTAATTATCTCAATCATCAGAAGTTGCAAGCTGGATTTTTTGAACACAACTCCCATTGCTGGTAACCAATTATGCCTATTCTGACAGAGTCAGGAATATCAAAGGAAAAGCTACAGTTTGAACACTATTTACAGCAGTATGTACTTTTGCCTCATCATTGCATGGTTCCCATCATGAATGGGAAAGTGAACATTTCAGTCCTTTCCCCAATTACCCAAAACACAGTATGAAAAAGAGTCAGAGAGAACCTTTTTTTGACATCTACATTTTCAGATGTCTAGAGGACAGCTAGGTGCACTTCCCTTTGTATCGCTCAGTTCTAAAGGGCTGCCCTTTCTACTTAAAACCTCCCTGTAGCTGTTATCTCTCAGGGGTCCTTCTCTCACAAAAGCATGCAATCACTCTCCTCTTTCCTCAGTCTGGCCTTCTTCAGATTCTTCTAGCTGGTGCTTCAGAAAAACAAAACAAAAAAACCCAACAACAAAGAACACCAATCAAATCCGTACCTTAGCCAGACAGGCTATGACCCTCAAGCTCTACCGACTTCCTCTCCTTCCCTGAAAAGGGCGGTACTGTCAAAGACGCAAAACTTAACCTTCCTGTATATCATTTGAAACTAGAAAACAAAAGAACTCCAACTGTCATGCAGGGTCTTAAGCTGCTTTTTTCTCTACTTCACAGAAATAATAAAGAATTAAGGTGAAATTTCTCCTAAGTGCACTGATTAATGCTTACAAAAATCCCTTTAATTGTTATAGCAATTTGTAAACTAAAACCAAGGTGCAATAAAGAATGAATTTTAAATTGCTATATGTTCGCATATATTCATTATGCATGTCACCATATGTCAGGCAGACTCTCTGAAGGTAAATCTCAAACGAGTGATTACCACTGAAGCAACATGATGAAGAATAAAGTAGACAAGTGATATATTTAGCTTCATCCTATCTTTGTCCCTAGAGAAAAGTATTCCTTCTAGTGTGGGAAGGGGAGGAGAAAAAACCCCCTTTATTTGGTATCTTAAAAAAACCAAAACAAACCACAAAACAAAACCACCTAGAAAATGAAGGCATGTTTTTCCCCCCAACACTGATGACCCACTTAAAATAGTCTTATATAACTATAAAATGAGATTATATTTGCCTTGCTATGGATTTAATCTTACGTTTTTCAGTCTGAACCACATCAGAGGGTTATTTTCCTCACTTGTCTACGATAGTTTTCTGAACTTTCTCAGTTCAAGTAATTCTGTCCCTCCATCTTTTCAAACCAATTTAAAAAAAAAAAAAAAGAGACAAATCTGGTGAGGTAATTTTGCACTTGTCTGAACTCTACAAGGATTATATAATCTAAAGCTGTGTAGGTATATTTAATAGCTGTTACCCTCTTCTCAAATTTTCACCAGTCCTGGAATTCCACCATGCATGCTCTTTGGCATATTCTCAAGCATGCACATTGAGCTTTTCTCCCTTCAGCGTTGGGAACACAAGTCAGTTCTTAGAAAACACGTGTAAACTAAAACATTGCCATCAAGTGAAATGATTTTCTGAAAACAAGCAGAAACAGATCCACTTCAGTAAGTATTCTCCAAAAGGACAAATAAAACTCAACACTAGCAAATCTCTTTGCCACTGCAATGGAAACCAGTCTAGATGTTGTTCATGGTTGTATGGATGGAAGAGGAGAAGAAAACCAGATCCTTTCTAGCAGAAGATCTTGCAGTGTTCAACTAAAAGCTCCTTCACACACTACAGAGATTAATATAATTTGAAAACAGCACACATGTACAACAAAGTATCCATATATTTGTCAAATATTATCTGAATCATAGGGACAAGACTTACAAGGCAGTTAAGTCAGACTTCCGTGGTCCATTCAAACACATTCGCTTACTTATTAAGGTAGTTCTCTAGCGTTTCAACAGTACAAAAGCATTATAAGTAATATAAATGTAAGCATCAAGACTTCCCTTCCTCCTTCCCCCCAGCATCAATAAAAAAGCCCTAAAAAATATCTCCAGTTATGACAAGTAGTACCATTGACAGCTGAAAAACAGCTGCTATGGCTATAATCTAGATAACGTTTCCACTGTAGTTGCATCCTAAACTCTAGCCAGCATCTACAGTAGGACATGTCCTACAGCAAACCTCTTCAGTGTCCTAAAACCAAACAGCTTCCAGAATTGGAAAGGAAATTCCATAGGCAATATTGTCCATCTCTAGAATGATGACAGTGAAAAACTGTAATTTGAGCTCACAAGGGAAAGCTGGGAGACTTCTCAGGACAAATACACTGATAGAAGGCTTGCCTCAAAAGGAACTTCCACTAGTAACAAGGATGACATTTGGCTACAGTATACCATACAATCTACCTAATGTTTAATTAGATAAAGAGCTCTTAGAGAAGACACTTGGTATCAAAGGTGCAAGCCCAGCAGAATTATTTCTACTTGCTGATTTTCTTCTGGACCTCCAGGGCAGTTTCAGCATCCATTCTCCCAGCCTGCATCAGGAAGTATCTTCCTAGAACCAAGTTAATGTTAGCTAGGTAAAGGCAAAAGATGTGAAATAAACCCACAACTCTAAGACATGAATACTCATCTATAAATATGTACCAAAAAAAAAAAAAAATCCACTTTCAGATAATCCTTTTGAAAGTTATTACAATCCAACAGATAACGTAAATGCATATAAGACTGCCAAAAAGATCACTTACAGCTCTGAGCAGAATTTAAACAGTCTTGAAACAGTACTGTAGTACTACCAGAGAGGAAAAGAGAGCCCACTATACTGACACTAGCATAGCTGAATGGATTTCTTTACTGTTTAGTCATAGCTAATGAAGAGAAAAAGCCAGAGACAGAGAAACAGATTTTGTAATACTATGAAAATACTCATTTCTTTCTACTCACTGGGGAAACGTGCTGGCAAATGCATCTTTAAAAGTCGGTAAAAAAAAAAGACTTTCTCTTTTAAACTCTGCATCACTGGGCTACATTGATTTATCTTTGTAACAGCCAGGATTTGACAGATAACCTACAGGTAACTATTTAAAACATTATCTTAAGCACATCCAGAGCAGTCCATTTGCTTTGTAAGGTACAGCCACAAGGATTCAACACAGACTATCCTGTCACTGTATCGTATCTTAGCCTACTGCCTTACACCTGTGTTCCACTGCAGAAAGTCAATAAACCTGTATTTGAGCCACATGCATGCACAGTGTAACAGTGTCTCTAATTAGAGAGGGGGAAAAACCAAAACCCAACAGCAGTCAGTTACTGAAGCTCATTAGATCCAGTCTTAAAGAGAAGAACTGTTCCTGCTAATAGCCTGACAAAAGAAAGAATATATTCAACAACATATCCCTCTGTATTTCAAAGGGATATGTTATTTCTTTCTACATGTTTGTATCACTCAATAGCTTCCACGTTTTACTCCAACTTCGGCTGCTGTTTTAACGCTGAGAAAAGATGTACCCTACAGTTTGGCCTCAACACATGACGATGTTTAAGTCTGAAGCGTGCTTTGGAAATCACCTCTATGCTCTTATAATATCAATTTCAATCCAAAATTATTGTTGCATATGGTTATTTTGGCATATGACTTTTGAGTGGCTTTTATTTATTTTCCAAACCTGAGAAAACATCTGATCTTCAAGACAGCTGAGCAACTAAGTTGTTTTTCCCATAGATAAGTTTTCACCTAACTCCTAGCCTCTCTCCCATTAACTGCATTGTCCCTGCTCTTCATACTTTACATTAACAACAGCAGTACCTGACCAGTTAATTACTCCTTAAGAACAACTTCACCATCACTACCACCAGATCTTCCTCTACCTATCATCCTGTAAGATTCTTAAGAATTGGAAGGTTTTTTTCCTCCATTTATTTTAAAAAATAAAAAGCAAAACTACTGCTTTGTAGGTGTAAGTATCCAGCTGCTACGACAGTCACAATTCCACATTAGACACCTAAAATCTGTATACAATGAAAGTTCAAAGAGGGACTCAAAAAAGACAGCTTACAAAAGAAGCAGCTTAATTACGAAAAGACAATAGCTAGCATGGATTTACCAGAAATTTCAGAAGATGCTATTCAAAAAGTTGTCTAAATTCAGATTTATTTGATGCCTTGCTCTGCTCAGCTTTCCTATGTTCTAAATTGTCTCAGTGGTCTGTTAAAGTAGTGAACTTACATTCTCTCCGTAATATTTTCATTTGTTTATCCTGACTGGCTTTTTGGGGGCGTATAACAACAGCATTATATGAGATTCCTATACAAACATTTAGAATAATCAAGGCAAATATGTTATTGCAATAACATATTGAATATATTAGCAAAAACATGGAAATCAATTCTGATGCCAGTAATGGCGGGGAAAAAAATTTGTGGATCCAGACAAACTACAGGACACTCAGTGATCACTCAGGTCTTCAATGTCCTACTTTCATTTCCTGTAGATTCAAAGCTTGTACAACACAGGCAGAGCGTCAAACCGTCAGTAAAAATGGCCTCAATCATTACAGACAGTTGCTTGAGGTCAGTTGAAAAAGCCACATCAGAAAAAAGACAGGAAAGGGGATCTGTGTGAAAGAGTTATTGATGTGACAAAGACAAAGATGCAAGATCAACTGGCCTTCTGAAGGCATGCAATCCTTGCTTGAAATATCCGTTTTGATAATTAGGTGGTGAGCAATCCAACAGAAAGATTCTAGTTCATCTTGTATCTATTATTAGCTGATTATAACAAAGATTCAGCACAACTGCGCATATACCATTCAGAGACTTCATCAATTTCAACTTAATTTTACAGAAAAAAAATCCATCCAGGTTTGTTGGCTGGGTGGGGCAGGATGAGGAGTTCTGTTTTAGTCCAATTCTAGAAGTCAGTGAGTTCAGTAAATAAGGACATTTCCTAAATGTTTTAATAAAGAAACAGGTTACACAAACATGAGAAAGATTCCAGAAGTACACTTTGGGGGATGGGAACGAATCCATGAAGTAAAGCTTAAGCGTAACGTCATATGGAGAAATCTCATTCTTGAAGATTAGATATTTGGAGGAAAAAAAAAAAAAAGGCATAAGCCATTCAGAAGTCTGGATTAAGGAGATTTTGCTTCTTTCTGGGCACAGCAGATGATACCCAAAGCACTTCTCACATATAACTGAAATCCAGCTTGACCAACAACAAAGAAACCCAAACACAAAGTCAGCAAACTTAGAATTGAGAGATAGCTAAATTTTAACACATCTGCTGAGTAAGAGATTATATTTGCTAAAATCTTCACAGTCTAGTGGAGGGCTGTTTCCAGTGCTGAGCAGAACAGAAAATATATATACTGCCTGCATAGCTCCTGAAGGCCAAATGAAAAGAGAACACAGCATGATTAGCCCTTCAGTCTTTTAGGATGTGGAACAGTAGAGGCAGTGGTAATATCAATAATTAAGTAGGAGTGACAAAGAAAACATGCCTCAAATTACACAAAACAGGGGAGGAAGGAGAGACACAAGCCAAGATGGAAAAAAAAGTATGACCAAAACCTGTAACCTGTTACACAGTATTCCAGAGAATTTCTAACACTTCTCCCAATTTATTTTTTAATCAGTTTTACACTTCAGACACTGGTGTACTTTATGTGATATTCTAAATAAATTTTTATGAGGAAATAAAGACCTTAACAGTATAATAAACTGCACAACTGTCAGCAGCGCACACAGACACAAGCCAAGTGAGAATATATTGGGGGGGGGGAATAGTATGCTGATAAAATTTGACAGATTTTGCCTCCATTTGTCAATACAAGGATGACAAGAGCCGGTCAGTACAAAATAAACAATGAAAAGGTTTTAATTCTGCATTTTTGTGGCCTGGACAAACATTTTTATCTTGAGGAATAGGCTTGATCCCCATAGTACAGGGAAGGTGGACACACTGAGCACTGTAAGGTTCCTAGAGTAATTTCTGCCAAACTACATTGCTGCATCAGCAGCCTGTTTAATGAAATGTCAAATTTTAGTTATTTAAAGAATAATGTGGGTGGCATATTTAAAAATACTCTGTAGCTTGTGAAAGGGCAAGAGTACACCTTCATTAAAAAACTCTTTTCATAATACACATCCAAAATCAATAGCATGAAATCTGAGTTGTAGATCAGGAATTTACACAGTGAGAGGATTTTTTTTTTAATTTGGATGACAAACATTAAAGCATATATTGATAGTACTTACATAGAGCAAGTATTTTTCAAAAAAAAAACCCCACATTAATTTGCTAGATAAAACTGGGGCCATTTGATCTAGTGGGTAGAGCATTAACCAATATTAAACCTCTGTTAACCTAATATTTTAAGAAGTAATAAGAGCACAAGTTAGGCTGATGTTCAAACAGCCCAAGCCAGCACTGTCACTGAAAGCAGCATCTTTATCCCTTTCCAACATCCTTCCCCAGCCTTGAAGGTGAGGACCAGCTAGGGAACATTGTCATTCTGAAACATGAACGGCCAAACGCCAGAAAGCCATTTACAGCCACAACAGTTTGTCAGCCAGTTTGATGTGCTGCCACATAAATGCACTGATAAGAAATGGGGAGAGATTGGTATGAGGGCACAAATTTCATCTAACTGCAGTCTTGGTGAAGACCAGGAAGGCTGGTGACATTCCCATGTAAAAGCACCAGCAGGTGTTAATTCTCCTCTGATCAGAGCACAGAATATTTGATTAGCATAAGGTACTACAAATTATAAAACAGCATTATAACACTACTGAGTTACACAGAGTATTTGGAACACCATATCCTGAAGTACCAGATTATCAAGTTTGCCATATCCAACGGGAACAATACTCAAGGGTAGAACAAGACTTGAGGTACAAACAGCAGTCTGAATAAAGGCCAAGACAATTCTAACAAAACAGAGTATTTACAGTCCATGGGAAAAAAAAAAATAAAAAAATCAGTTGTTCAAATACAGAGGATGTAGAAAACTTGGACTTCAAACGCAGGGAAAAAAGCCCCTTGCTAATATACTTTTTTTTAAACCCCAAATTATGAGAAATTAGATTCTTCAGATCTCCATCTAACCCCCCTTTTTAGGTCTAAGAAATGCAAAACTTATGTAGAACAGTTTTCCTCCATATATTTAAATTATAATACTATTTTTCAAGTACAGCTTTTTCAAAAGGTATCTTCTATTCCATTTGTAAGACTCACTGTTTTCTTTGCTCTAGATGTGGCCACATGCATGCCAGTATCTCAGTATGTAAGAAAGTGTTCTTAAACATGTTTTAAGTAGCTTAATCAATACTGGCATTCTTCTGTAACATTACACAGTGCACAAGCTACGCAACCGGTACATACGGTTATATGATACATACTACTATGTCAGGAAATGAATCAAGGTACAAGGACTTAAATAGAAGCTGAACAGAAGCTAAACCTGTTACAAGCTTTTGCTCTGTATCAGTCAGTATAGCCCTCAAAGGAAAGTTTAAGTGCACACTTGGGCCTCATTGTACTAGTTTCAATATACAGAGCCAGAGGTTTAAATAGCATCAACTGAAAAAGAGTTTAAGTAAACTGCAATATGCCTTTTACACCAGTACAGAAATTTACACACTGCACTTAAAACTCTCGTTACATCATTACAAAAATGCATTCCTTTCACTACAGGCAGGTGCTGGTGGCACACTGAATCACTGCTGGTAATGTACCAACAGCGCTGCAACAACTGCTCACTCACTGGACATTCAGCAGTCAGCACAGATCAACTAGTGAACTAAAATTCCAAACGCCCAGTGGGCAAGTACTATTTTCACAGAACTTCAGCTCAACTGCTAGTAAGCAGGAATTTGTAATGGACTCCAGCAGAGAGGCCAAAACGTTAATCATTTTCCAGCCCGAAGCTCTTCCTTGCTCCCTCAAATATTCGTTAACTTACCTCAGTAAGAATTTTGGTAACACAGGTTAGGTGAAGGTTACTATAACCTTTTCCTCAAAGGAATCATGTGTAGTCCTATAAGGTTAACAATCCAGATCCCAAGGAGAGTCAATTAAAAGACTCAAGCAAAGATTTCACAAAGATTAACAACTGGGACCATAAAATGAGATCAATAAGCTTCCCCAGAAGTCTCAAACCACTGAGATCTAGATTCAGACATCTGTCAAATTGCTTTGTCAAACACTCATGCAACTCAGTTTCATTTCTCACATCATTAAAAAAGTCAGAAGTTTTTATTTTACTGATTATCTAATTTCTTGAACATATGACTGTCAAGCTACTGAAAAAAATCTGCGGAAGTATTCTAAAAAGAATGACAGATTACTATCTTATAGATAAGGAGTACAGTTTATATTTTGCTTTCAAGAGAACTTATGATATCAAAACAAAAAAAATATTTTTTTCTAAAACTGATTTATAAATAAACTCAACTGGTATCTAAGAAAGTAACTATTAGAAATAACAGTCGAATATTTTATTTTAAAGTATAACCATAGCATATTCATTTAACTTGATTACAGACTCTTAAAATTAGACTAAGTATCAGAACTGGTTGATTCTATCTATAGTAAAATAGTTGTTAGCTCGAGTAGAAAAACCACTGGAAGCATTTGCAGCATTCTCCTCCTGCATGCTTTTTTCCTGTGTAGTAAAAGAAAAGTAGCTGCATAACACGGATAGATGTTAAGCGTAAGCAGAATGATACTGCATTTCACCATGTTCTTGGAGGATCAATAGTACTGACTGAGAAACTGCGTTTCAGGAAGAAAAATACAGGAAAGGAAACTTCATTTTTACAAGAACTTACAAAAACAAATCAATGTCCTAAGGACTGATTGGAATAACATAGCTTTAATAATCTGGTCAAATAACCTGTACAACCTAGGCTGAAGTCTGAGAGGGAAAGATTGAGAAATCTGTGTGTCTTTCCCCCCACCACTATACAGAATGTTTCACATCCTTTTCCTGTTCTGTTAGATCAGGAAACACAAATACTGATTTCACTGACAAAATCCTACCAAAATACAGGAGTGATAGTTCTTAATTAAATCTAAGGAGAAAGAAAACCATTAGATATTCTAATTTGGCTATATGTCTACTCAAATTTAATGCCCAATTCCTAAACTAGCTGACTTCCAGACAAACAGTTTGAGATTTTCAAAAGCCTCTCTCAAACAATTCATTTTGTTCAGTCCTCCCAATATTTTTTTTTAATTTTTCCCCATCTCTCTGGAACGTTTTCCCACAATCCCTGCAACAGAGGTATGTATTTTAACATTTCCTACCTTAAATTCCATCAACACACAGAGACTGAGAAGTAGTCATTTTTCTGCTCCTTCTCACTGCTTGCAAGTATGCCTCTAAGATCTCCACAACCGGAGCATCACAGTGGTGCCTTGCTTGGGCTGCTTGTCCACTTGTTTTTCTAAACATCTTATTTCTACCCAAGGAATAGCTTTTGCAGCCCCTCTTCCTGCCAAAATCATCTCTGAACCCATCATATGTCTAACCCTTAGCCAAATGCATTTTTGTCAGGATTGTCAGAATGTTTCAAGAGCCAAGATGCTGGAGGGTTTTGGAGGTGTGTCTTGATTTTTCTTTTTCTTTTGGTACCCATGTACCTGCATGTGTGAAGCAGGTGGGAGAGTTTGTATCCACATGCAATGTACTATTACCTACAGAGAACACCTTTGTCAAGCTCCTTTAACTTTACCACAGGGGTTTGTCAAATAGGTGTGAAAGTTTCTGTTAAGAATATTACAGGTTTTTTCCTAGGTATGAAATATATCTGCCTACTTAATTTCTCTTTTTTTAAGGGAGAAAGCTCCTTTGCCAGGTAGCTCTGAAATTCCAAGATCAAGTAAACAGACAAAAAAAGACACAGCAAGATAATACTCTATACTCTTTTTAGGAAAAGAGGGCCCATTTTAATGTACAATTCATACCAAAAGCAAGACAGAAAGAAAACGCATCCTGAGAATCTGAAGATGATGATCTGGTTGCCACTGTTCGCTGAATACTTCTAGACAGATTCTATATTTTCTATATTTATTGCTATTTTAATTATTAAAAACTGCAAGCTTTAATTACATCTACACAGAAATGGGCAATTCAAACCAACATCAGAAGAAGCAAACTATTTCATGGTTCATGTTACTTGGAGTAATATTTTAGAGGCATTAGTAGTGGAAGCATTTCTCTTAGGCAGAAATAGCCTTCACACTACAGTGCACTGAAACAGTGTGGGACTTTCATTCTACAGTTAGGTCATGCAAACAGTTTCATTCAGCATTCAATACAATCACGTTACAATGCCTTGGTATAGAATGAATAAACAACGTCAAACCTGGATAACTACCAGGTTAGAAACATTCCTCACAGTTACTCTAGGTTTGTGGTTTGTTTTTTTTTTTTGTTTTTTAAACAAGGGATTCTGAAAAAGTAATGAATCGGTATGTCTTATACAGAGATCTAACTGTACAGCAGAAAACTTTCTCAAGAGCAGCTTAAAGCTAGTATTTTCACTCTTCTTAATCTACCATATAGAAAATTAAATCATTGCACAAATCGTACTTGAACAGAACCTATCCATAAAGGCTCATGGAAGCTACTTAAAAGCTGGTTAGGAGGTAGATGATCTGTTCAAAGACTTTTGCTATGAACACCGTATCAGTGTTCAATGTCATTGAATGAAGGAGTTATGTATATTTTTCTTAACTCATGCATCCTATATAGACAAGTTTTATGTGACTAATGAAACATTTCAGATAGAACATCTTCAATCAAAAGACATTTTACACTTCATTTTACAAAAAAAGAAGCTCACAATAGCAGAGAAAATACAAGTTTAGTTACATGGGTCCTTAATACTTGAAGTTCTCTTCCAGGTATATCACATGCATACTGCAGTCATACTCTGCAGAGTTCCAGGGAAACTTCCAAAAACTGCATTGAACTGTATTCCTTCTCTGCAGAAAAGGAACACATGCACAGAGAAATCAAGGGAGGGGACCAAAACAAAACAAAAAAACCCAAACCACTAAACAAAAGAGGAGAGGAAAGAGAAAAGACAGCATTTTAAACCCAAGAGAAGTACTGCCTAAGTGAATATATGCAGATACCTTTGTACTAACAAGGATCTTCTGTAAGAATGTGTTAATCCACTTTAGTCACACATACTGCAGACAAGAGGACTATTACACAATGTGGTAGAGTCCGAAGGTCCAGTATCTTGAGATGTCATATGCCAAAAAAACATCCAGATCATAAAATATAACCTTAAGCAGGAATGATAATTCACTGCAGCTTGTACCTTTTATGACAACTTAGAATCATAAAATCATTTACATTGGAAAATACCTTTAATGTCATTGACTTGAACCAAAGTCCACCACCAAACCATGTCCCTAAGCGTCACTTCTACACGTCTTTTAAATACCTCCAGGGATGGTGACTCCACCACTTCCCTGGGCAGCCTGTTCCACTGCTTGATAGCCCCTTCCGTTAAGAAATTTTTCCTAATACGCAATTGATTAGTAGCTACCTGAAAATGCTTTGCTAGGACATCAATAGAGGTTATATGAAATGCTGTACCAGTCACAGTGCACGTATGACTTCTCTGCTTCCTAAGGAAGGGAGGAACACAACCATAACAGGCAATGGAAAGGAAGCAGGAATAAACTTTGCTACCTACCTCTAATAAGAGTGAAGAAGAGGTTTAGTTATGAAACTATCCCAGGGAAACGTAACCACAAGGAATACAGTATATGTCAAAAATTTATATACAAAGAAATACAATAAACTACACCATGCATGAGTAACAACCAATAAAAGTAAAATCAGGTTCTGCCTGCTACTTGTAACTGACGAAAATCCCTTTGTCTAAAGGACAAGGTCAAAAGAGGTGGTTGATTGCTTTTGAAGATTACAGGCTTTTATCAGGATATAAAAATCAGTAAG
Organism: Anarhynchus alexandrinus; assembly: GCA_008711295.1. NCBI lineage: Eukaryota > Metazoa > Chordata > Aves > Charadriiformes > Charadriidae > Anarhynchus > Anarhynchus alexandrinus. Next base: position 1,010,890 of record VUYV01000013.1, read on the forward strand.
ACAAACGTCAGTAGGTTAGACTAATAATCAAGGTTAAACAGTTTGGAATGCTTGCGGTATGTATGAAGAAATACAGTTAGTTAACAGGAATAAGAGGACCTTGTGAGACACTCTAAGGGCCAGGATCACAGGATTCTTAACTCATACAAACCATAAATAATAAATCAAATGAATCACAGCATTGACTAAAGCTTTCCTCGTGAAAAGGACTTTGCTACTTAGAGTACTCTAGGGGGGAATCCCTGTCCCCCCAAACTAATTTTCTCTTCTCTGTTCTTTCACTGCAATGTCTCCCTAGTCTGCAAGCTGCCACTGGCATACAAAAATGTCATAATTTCAGCAGAAGTTCCTCAAAGGAGCTACATCCTGTCCTGAGTGCACGTACAAACCTTGGACTTGAAGGATTCACCTGCTTAAAGCAGACAAGACTTCTCCTTGTCGTAAGGCAAGAACAAAACCCCACAAATTCATCTTAAGGCAGCTGAACTATTCCAGCTTGAATAGAAGAATAAGGCTACCCTCCCTGATGAAAGTTTGCATTGTCACAAAAGAACACTGCCTCATATCTGGGAGGCTGTGTCAGCACTTGTGTCGCCAATTCCCCATCATTATGGTGGCTCCTCCTCAAATGCCATCCAATTAAGAGAACCCATGTCAATACCCAAAATTGAACTGAGTTTGTATAAAACTCTAGTCACCTTCTATTTGTAGCCATGAATTACAGTATGTGAGCAATCAACTCGCATGAACAAGAAACAGTCAAAAAAGATGGGGTCAGAAGTGATGCAAATCAAGCCACTATTCAAAACATGATCTCGATAAGACTCATTCCTCACAGAAGTTATACTTCCTTATATTATAGACCTGAGGTCTTCAAGAAATGAAAGTGAAGCAGATAATGAAGCCTTTACAACTTCAATAATGTATGCCAAAAACAGGAGGCTAAAAGAGAGAAACAAGAGGATTTTGAGTGTGCGTACATACACACAGAGACAAATAGAAAATATTTTTTAGGTTTTGGCATTGGTTTTTTTTTGTTTAAGTCCATGTGTATATGTGGTATATGAAATGCAGAGATGCATAAATACTAAACTGGCAAAAGCAGAGAGGAATAAAGGATGACCTTATTGCACTCCAATCAGTTAAGATTTTTTTGAAATTGAAGAGGCAGTAATAGGAAAACTGCTTGATTCCTGAAAGAGTTTCCACTCATCAGATTCCCAGCTGATCAGCACTGTGCAGCATGTTCATTTCCTTCAGCAGATGCTTCCGATGCTCGTTACCAAGAGTTGCTGCTGGAGTATTGCTCTGGTTCCAAACTGGGCTAAGCAGAAGAGTTCTACAGACACTTTGCAAATAAAGTGACATAAATGAAAATACTATCAGAACCTGGCTTTTTTTATATTCATCATATTGTATTTCTTTCCACCATCTATTTAAGAGACTAAGCATAGACTAAGTCAGACAATCTGTCAGCAAATAATCATAAAGTAATATTTGCCACTGAATCCCCCTTATCACTGTTCTTCCTATCAATAAAACTCAACTAATTCCCCCATTCTCTCATGAAACACTAACACAGTCTTCTTTAGATCTCAGTTTACTCCAAACGTGAACACTGCATTCACATCAGCCTTCAAAACACCTACCACATAGCTAATAATCAAGTTACTCTATCAGCGAAGGGCAGTTAAAGCCAAACACTTCTGAAGTTCTGTTAAAATTTTGGAGCCAAGATGAGAAAGAAAACTGCATACTAAGCTGTTTTATTAAACTGAAGCAAAAGCAGAGTGAAGTTGTTAGATGACAGCGGCATACAATGCCAAAAACATAACACTGCAAACAAAAAAAAATAAATTCAAACTTGAAGGGAAACAAGCGGCGCTAATAAAATTCTACATATTACCTCAAGCACAGAAGTTAATGGTATAAAACTTACTTCTTATTTTTTTTTAAAACAAGGGAAAGGAAGGGAATCTGGTTGGAGGGTGATGACTTAAAATTAGACAGCAGTTGTCTTTATTCCAAGTCATTTTAGGAATTCAGAACACTTCATTATTTTGCCAGATTCTATTTCATGAAGCAGATTAAGGATTTTAGATGATCTGCACTCAGTGTTGCTGGCTGCTTCCTAACTTTTAGACAGTTTAGTTTTGGAAGCTCAAACAACCTGACCTTCTTATATTCAGTATTCAGTCACTTTGTCTTTCAGCATCATTTCAGCTCAGGCTGTGTAAGCTGCCTTCCTCCTGGACAGCAAGACGGATTTATCACCCAGAAAAGAGGAAGCATATGTTCTTATTTAATCCCTATTCTGCTTGTATAAAATAAATCCATATTCTGTACAAGAGCAACAGAAAACGGTCTGCATACATTAAATTATAAAGAACAGACATTCCTTTCCCTAAACATACTACTCCATGGGCCATTTTAAGAGCAGACTATTCCCTATATCATCTCAAACAGGTAAAGATTAGGAAGCAGTAGTGAAAGTTACCTTATAGGTAACAAAACTACCAGAAAAAAAAAAAAAAAAGGAGAAGGGTTTTTTTCCTATTAGGCTTGGTACCACCACCAGTAATTATGTCAACTGTGGATGTTGCAGTAAGCAGAGTTTCTCATGAGCAATCAGAGTCATTACACACACATGAAGAAGGAAAAAGGTAAATCACCCGTTCAGACTAAATTGGACTCCATGTCCCCAGGCAAAATGGCTTCAATAATAAATAACAAGAACTAACCAGTTCCTCCTTTTTTGAAAGCTTTTCAGTCTCTTATGAAATAGTAAAAGTATTTTGAAAGAACTGAGATCACCTCATTGATTTGGGAGTAAAGACATACCCCTAGCTTGCAAACAACTTCAAATGCTGTCCTCCTGAGGACAAAGATTAACAGATACAGTACCAGACATTCCCTCCACCTTACTTGCATTTTCTACACACAAGGCTGTTTGCTGAGATAAAGCACTTGCACTGCACTAAGTCAAAATTCATTCCTGTATTTAGGATTATGAGTCATGCTGTTGAAAAAGCTATCGTACTATTTCATGGGGACAAGGTGACAGGGCTTTTTAGACAAGTAAGACTGTATGCTAGAATAACATGAATCTCAAGAGCGAGCCTTCATTTAAAGAGTATTCTATTCTTGCTGCAGTTATCAAGAGAGATTGATGTATCAAGACCTAATGCAAGAATTAAGAATTCATTCTCCCAAGTCTACCGACCACAATGCCAGAGAGAGAAATGTGCACTCAAAAGACAAGACTGGTATTATGGAAAAGATGGAACCCACACTCCCTATATTAACGATGAGGAAAGCCTCTACCAAGATTTAATTCCTCAAGATTAAGTTACATTTATTTGCCCCCTAAATATATTAAAAAGTAAGTTTACCTTAAACAGTTGCTAAAACTCAAGGAAGGCAATAAAACAGGCCCCCAAAATTCTTGTTTCATGTAGATCCACACACCTATGCGATCACATCAGGTCAGCCACCACTTTTCACAGAGAGATAAATCCCTACGATCAAACCACGAGATGATGTTGATGCGGGAGAAATACCGAAGCTGACAAATGAAGGAGCATTGTTATTTCCAATCTAAAGCTCGACGCACCTCCGGCGAAAAAGTAGTGGACATGGCAGACCGAAGCACAGCTGGGCACAGAAACGACAGTTCTCAGGAACCTTTTCTCAAATGCGCTTCCTACGGCTTTGCAATAGCCCGAAGAGGAAACGAAACCGGCACCGGGTGGAACCGAGAGCTCGGAAATGGGATGGCAAAGGGGACAATTTCAACACTTTCGCCCGAGATTCATCCTCCCATCGCCGGCAGAGCCTACCACCCGCGCTCCGCCACAGCCTCCGCCCGCCCTCCCAGGCGGGCACACGGCGGGCGGCCACCGCCGGGCTCCCCGGGGCCGCCCCCCCGCCTCCTCCGGAGGCACCTCCCGGGCTCCGGCTCCCGCTCAGGGGGGCGGCAGCCGCCGCCCGCCGAGGCGCTCCCCGCCGGGCCGGCGGCGGAAGGTCGTTACGCAAGGTGACGGGGGCGGCCGGGCCGCCGCAAAGACGGGCCCCGCAGCACCGGAGCGGCCGCCTCAGCGATCCCCCNGCCTGAGGGATGGGGGGGACGGGGACAGAGGGACAACGGCGGCGCCCCCCCAGCGGGGCTGGGCGCGGCACCGGTCTCCCCACCACCCTCAACCCCGGTGCCGCCTCACCTCCTCCGGCGCCGCCTGTGCGCAGCCCCCCGCGCCGGGAGGAGCGCATCGCCCATGGTCCTCGGCGGAGGCCGGCGCGGGCTGAGGGGCGGCCGCCGCGCCCGCCGTGGGGGCCGGGCCACCTGGAGGCGGGCGGGCGGGCGCAAGGGAGCGTCTGCAAACTACCAGCCGCCAGCGAGGGCGCGGCGCAGCGCGGCGGAGGCAGCGCCCGCCCGTGTGCAGGCGGCACGGCCGCGCGGGAGGAGGCGGGGGGGAGAGTGCGCGCGGGAACGGCCTTGCCCGGGCCGGAAGCGCCTGTGACAGGCTGAGGCAGAGCGAAGGGAGCGTGTGCAAAGTGCCTGCCCGGCTGCGGGGCGCGGGGGGGCGATCGGCCGGAGGTGTGAGGGGAAAGCGCCCACAGGCGGGCACAGCCCACTCGTGCGCAGTCGCTGCACGCCGTGGTGAGTGCGCGGGGGTGGCTCGGGTGGGAAACGCCCACGAGCCCGCCGGTGAGGCGACGCCTCGGCGCCCCTCAGCCCCCCTCAGCCACCGCCCTGGCCTCGCCCTCCCTCGAGCAGGCCCTTTCCCCCTCACACCTGCGCGGGGCCGGCCCGGCCGACCCCACCGGGGCCCTGTCAGCCAGCGGCGGGCCGCGCTTAGGCCTAGCGGAGCTCGCCGAGGGGCCGGCGGGCGGGAACGGCCCGGGTGAGCGCCGCTGCCGCCTCACGGTGCCGGGCGGTCTGTCAGCCGGAGGTCAGGAGAGCAGGGACAGGTAGACATGGCCGAAAGGGCTTCCTGCCGGCCGCCGTCTGCCTTCCCCGGGCTTGTCCGCCAAAACCGTGGCAGCCCCGACAGACACGTAAGGTTAGGCGCGGATCTGGTCCTGGGCAGCGGTTGCGGTTTTGGCTGCGCTGGGTGGGCGCATTCCATCGGCGAACGTTCCCCTAAGCGTTAAACAGGCACAGGTATTTGGGCCAGGAGTTGCAGGGTGTTCACCCGCTTCTTCGGTTGTCTTTAAAACACGCACTCCACAAGCTACTAGAGCTTCAGGGTTTGGAAGCCATTGGAGCAAAGGAAGATAATGTATTTTTGTAAGGAGAAGATGACTATATTTTGCAGTGGCGAGACAGTCTCTATTTAGCACAGCTTCTGAGAATGGTATGTTTTCCCAAGGCTGCGTGCACAGGCGTAGGGGTACCTAATAGGAGATGGGTGACATCTGGTGGACAATCCTACGCTCTGGTATTGATGGAGGCTTCTTTCATAAGGAGTAGATCAAGATCAAAGTAAAAAAATGTTTCTGCTTACCTCAACAATATAAGTTAAAGGAAGAATAGCTTGTAATAAGCTGTGGAATTTAGATCAGTATCTGTTACAACAATCTTCACATGCCATGAATCATCAGAAAATGTTTACACCAAATAAAATCCCAAAATGAAATCAAGTAAATGGGTATGGTTTTGGTGACAACTCAAAAAAAAAAATCTTTGCTAGTGTTCAGCTCTATTCATTTTGGGTTTCTCTCCACGGGACAGAAAATTGTGATGTGGACAATGTATGCTGAAGGACACTTGTTTGTACCCACAAGCATCTGCAATAATGCTGTGCAATTTGGAGTTTCACTTTTCACCCAGCATTATGCTGTGTTCCCAGTTGGAAACTCTCACTGGCATTAAATAAGAGGTTAGGGATTTGAAAATTTTACAAGGCGTTGAATGATCAAAGCCTTGGACCTCTTTCTGTGTAAGATGGGTAACTTTTTAAACGATCTGCTATGACTTGTGGAACAGACTCTTGTCACTGAGAAACAAAGCAGGTGAAATAACAGCACCTACAGTGCTTTCATTGTTTTCCATTTATTATGCTATTTAGGAAGCTCATACGCAGGAGCTGACCTAACATTGCGGTCACTTTTCAGTTTGATATGTTCTTTTATAGAAATATATCAGAAAACAACAACAGTGGTCTCCTAGCAGAGCTCTTACTGAAGGGAAGAGCAAATCTTGTTAGCTAACAGTTTTCAAACTGAAGCATAATGACCAGATCCTACATTCAGGAATAGGAAGTTACACTACATGTTTGTCAGGACAATATTTTACAGTATGTATCTGACATAGCTAAATGAAAAAATAGGCAGAGGTGTGCCTGCAGCTATGTGCATTGATTAAGGAAGTGAGAACTGCATAGGAGAGTGGGCTCCCTGCTTAAGGAGCATTCCCTGATGAAGGGTTGGGTTCTGGGAGCATAGGGAGCAAGAGACTGAACAAAGAGAACATAAACCCCTGCAGCATTAAAGTATTAGGAGAATCTGAGAGCAACCTGGCACTTACATGTTTATTCCTCATTTTAGTGTGTAACAAGTAGGCCACCAATTATTCAGATTTAGCTGTCCCAGGCCTGTCCCACATTCAGCATGAAGCTTTCACTGTTAAAGCTTCACCCATCTGCTTGCTCCTTCTGTGCCCATGGGAAGAGAGTGTGGGTGGAGGCCCCAAGGGAGGATGATTAGGACCATTAAGGCCTGTTAATGCAATCAGGGCCCTGATGCTGGCATCTCATCTTGCCTGTTTGCATCTCAGAGCCGTAGGCTCTCTCCAGCTCCAGGACTCTGCGTACTTGATCCCATCACCCTTAGGTACAGTGAGGGATGGGGTGAAAGTGCTACACTGCAATTTAGGGTGCCTCCGAAGGGTGCCCTATCTGTTCAAGGATCTACCAGGAGGCATACTTCCCAGAGGTAGTCATGCTCCACCATGTGACACCACATGTGCTTCCTGAGTGTCACCACATGTATAGTTGCCCGACTTACAAACAAACACATCCTGTGAGCTAACATTCAGTGATTAAAGAAGTTGGTAGGTCTGTTGGATGTGTGAAAACACCTAGAAGGAAGTTCTATAAGGCTAGGACTGAGGATCTTGGCTGTACCTGTTGTTAATGGAGAACTTTTGGGTTATTCTGAGGTCTGTCTTATTAATGAGGAAAACAATTATATTCTGGTAAAGACATTCAATATATCACCTATTGACATATTGTTTTTCTGCTTGATTTGGTGTCCAAAAGTTGTGGGTACGGACCTGCCCTGAGTGGATAACAAAAACTCCCTTGTGTGATTTTGTGCCAGTCACAGCTTTGAAATAGTAGGGAACTCAGGCAGACTAGGTTAAGAAGTCACGTATGTACTAACTTCTGCTTGCTTGCTGTAAACTGAACATAAAAGGACAGAGGTAATCCTTAGAAGACATTGAATGCAGTGGGACTGTTTAAGGAATGTTTATGTTGTGATATTGATTCTTTTGCACTTCTCTATGCTGACTTTTGGAGAATTCTGGTTAGGGACCAGCAGTGGATGATAACCTAAAATGCAAGTGCATAGAAGTCACCGGTGCAAACTCCAGAATTGCTTAATGTTACCTTTAAAGTAGTGTACTTGCTGAATTTTCCATCTCTGTTCAAAGAATTAACTACTGTAGCATGGAGAAATGTGTCTAGAACATAGAAGAATTCTGTGATTATTCACAGACAGTACCTGCATAAACCTTTCCTAAGGGAGGTATGTGTAAGATGTGTTTCCTTTTGGCTTGTAACACTGTATAACAAAATTACAGCGTGCATATCATAAAATGTAGTTTGCCTTTCTTAATAGCAAAATCTGGTATTATGAGATACATATTATGAGATAATATATAGAAAATATTTTTAATATAGAATTATCTTTCTTCTGAGGTGGACTACATCCATATTCATGCCTTTGTTCCAATTGATAGCCCCTTCTTGTCTCGGGTAGACACAGTGTTACACCATGTTACACTTCTTGGATCAGCACAGCGATGAAGCAATTGAGATAGGAACTAGAGAGCATCTGCCTTATAATCTGCATCTTCTTCAAAGCCCTGTTGCCTGGTCTCTGGAAGGTCTCCATTCCCCTGTGCAGGGTTTCTTACCTTCTTTTATAAAACCCCCATATGCTCCTCTAAATAAAGGGTTAGTTGTTAGCTTTGCGGATACTAAGTGGACTCTTTGGTGGAAGGCTGAGTATTGTATTATTAATGTTGAGCATGACTTCAATAAAATGAAAAGGAGAAGAGGAAAAAGAAGGAGGAAAACCTGAAATTTGAACCAGAGATAAGATGAAAAAGACCTTCCTGAAAAGTATCTTTGTCTCTTTGTTGCCAAACACAGTAATTGTGTCTTGAGGCTTCCAACATATGCTTTTAAAGCTTTCTGTTTGATGTCTCCCTCAGCTTTATTGATATAAATGAATTTACCGCAAAATGATAACCCACTCCAACCTGTGTGCTGGAGATCAGAAAACTTATGCGTTCTTGTTCAAGGATGTATCTTGCTTTCTTGTTTGATTTCTCTGATTTCTCAGGACCTCATCTATGGTTTTTGAACTACAGTACAATATAATTCTGAAGAGGTGTCATTTTCAACCCTAATGTTATTCTGATCACAAAGTGAAATCTTGAAAAGTCACCCTCTCCCTCCCTTTTGCTCCTTATTCACAATTCAAAGTTGCTGTAGGATAACCTTGGTTTAACTCTGATTAAATATCAGAAGAGTAGGGAATAGAAAATGTTCCTGTCCTTTCCCTGTATTCAGGTAAACCCCCTGTTTTTTTAACACGAGTAAGACTTTGCAATTAGGCTTTAACTGTATCCCCCCCAATAAGTTTTTATGGATATGAGAAAGTCAGATTTTTAAAAGGTATTATAAACTCTGCCCAGTACAAAAGAGCAAACCCATAAATTATTATTTGACTCTTGCCTTTGAAGGTTTTATTCTGTCCCCTGTTCATAAATGTAACAACTGGGCTATAAAATTTTCCATCACCAGAAAACATTGATCTATATTCCAACAGATCTTCCCATTACCACAGACATTGTAAACATAAATTGTACAAACACTTCCATTAACTTTGCACTGAGTTATCAAACGGGAAATAAACCCTTGTTTTTAGGTACCAAACCATACATTTCTAATAGATATTTAATGTGCACAATGAGTGTACTGAGGAGCTCCCCATTTGCAGGAAATTATCTGAGATTTCTTTTCAGACATCGCAGTAGCATTTCAGTGCAAAGTGGCATGTAATTGTAAAATTTCATAGGCACAATATAAATCTGCTAGAGCTGATTCTCTGCTGTCTTCTTCCCTTTGTAGTAATTAGTAAGAACGGTCATATTTTACATCCACCTTGCACAGGTTTGAATGACTGCTCAAGGTGCAAGAGATACTCTGTGTTCTCATTTGAATGCAAACTGAAATTGCATCATGATTTATTTTAGAGATTTCCCTGGACCTGGGGGAATTAAAGACTTTCCTGAGGAAACAAGTCACTGGCCACTCATGGAGATTTGCCAAAGAGACTCTGCAGCAGATAAATGATTAAAGTATAAAAGGAGAAAAGCAAAGAAAGAACAAAGGCAGTAAGGACACAGTAGAAAATCTGGATGGGTTATTTGTATTGGTGTTCACTATTGAGGTAGTAATTTTGTAAGTTTCCCCTCCAGTATAATCTTTATGGAGCTATTGTCTCAAACTGAAGAATCAATAGAAGAGTTTTTAGATTGAATCAATAAAATTAACGGTACCAGGGCTTGATGGTATTTCTCCGAGAGTTTTGAAGGAACTTAGGTAGGAAATTTCTGAGTGGTTGTCTCTGCTATGCTGTCTAATCAGCCTCTTTCCATAATTATCAGAAGCACCAATTTCAAAGAGGCCTGTAGTGGTAACTCTGAAAATTGGAAATGGATGGCTTAGTCTGACTTATGTGCTGATGAATTGGCAGGAAATACACTTAGGATATATATAGATAGCAGATGTAAAATAGGTTAGTATCTATACATGATCCTCTTCTATAGAGGTAAGTAAGAAGCTCACAGGTTGGTTTGTTATTTGAAGGAGTCAGTAACTATCTCTCTGATCTGGATAGTAGTCTCTATTCAGATATCCATAAACTTTTCCACAAAATCTTGAGCCAAACACTTACTGACATTAAAAAAATGAGATCGTCATAGGATATGCCATAAGATGCTTATGAGATAGGAGTAGAAAAAGATAGAAAACAGAAATAGGGATATGTGATCATTTGTTGCTCTGGAGGGATTTTATTTTTGGAATCACTCAGGACCTTGTTTTGCAACCTTGCTTTTCAGCATATTTGTAAATGATCTGGAAATAGAACGAATATTGAGGTGACAATTGCAGGTGATATAAAAGTGCTGAGGATAATAAAATCTAAATCTGATTGCAAAACATTGCAGAAGGATACTATGATAGTACGTGACAGGAAAATAAAACAGCAGATATAATTTAGTGTTGATATTACTTTGCATGATAAATGCAAAATTACATTAAAAAATGAAAAGTGACTGCCTGTATAACCAAATGGACTTTTGATATAACTAATCAGGAATGAGATTGTGAAATTACTTTGAAGAGTCTGAAAATATCAGATCAATGTTCAACAGTGATCAAAAAACTCCCAGAATGTTGGGAATTATTAAGAAAGGATTTGTGAACAAGACAAAACATCCCTATGTCTGTATAGATCCATGGTACACTCAGATTTGAATCTGGCAGTTCATTTTCCCTACCTCAAAAAAGATACAATAAACCAATAAAGGATGATAAGAGTGATCAGAGACTTTAAATTACATCATATGAGAAGAGACGAAGCTGACTAGAAATTAGAGAAGAGGAGAACTTGGGAAAGAGATGATAAAGATTAAATAAAACAAGATTATGAAATCACAGATCACGCAGGAATGAACGGGGCAGAATTGTTCAGTATCTGTCACAGCAAAAAAAATCTTGTGGCACCCAATGAAATTTTGAATAGTGGATTTCAAACAAATAAAATTAAATTCTTGTTCAAGCAAATTCTAAGTTAAATTGTAGAATCTGTAGGATTTCCTGGAGGCCAAAAATGTAAATGGATTCAAAAAAGAGTTACATAGTTTGAGGATAAGAGGTCCTTTACCAGCTGTTACATAGGTAGCAACTTTAAAGAAGCCTCTAAGTCTCTGACTGCTAGGAAGCTGGGAAAATATTCCCTGGGAGGCATTATTCTGTATGTGTCCTGTTTCTTACACTGCTCACCAAAGTGTCTCCTCATGTTCTTTCTTCAAGATACTGAGCAGTTGGTCCTTCAGCTGACTTAGTGCAGCTGTTACTATGTCCTTATTCCTTGCTTTTATTTGCTAACTCATCTGGGGATGTGCTTCTTTTCCAAGGTCCAACTCCCTCACCTTAACAGAAATTACTTGAACAGGACATAAAGCCCTTCCTTTATGATGAAATTCAACCTCTTCAAAGCACAGAATAGCTCCAATTTCAACAAGGCCTAACAACTTCTAGACTCAATTTCTCTTTCTAGCTTTCATAGGTTCCCATAGAGCTTCTGGCATATTTTGAACAGTGAACTGGAATGACTTCAAAACAACAGTTTTAAAAAATATTCTGGAAATGTTACTCTGCTGTGTCCCAGATGAACTTTATAGATATCTCTCTCCATGCCTCCTTACCCCCAGTATAGTCACAGTAATTTGCTGCTTTTGTACTGCATCTCACGGAATTGTGTCTCATGGACAAAATCTGTAAAATCTTGGCAGTGAAGAGTCACATTCCTCATTTTTAACTAATGTGCACCCTCAGTGTTATAGCAGGGTTGAGGCCAATGTAACAGAGCCATGAATATGGAATACCGGATATCTAGTCAGATCTCTGCTACATTATCACTAGTGTAACAAAGGACTCCAGGTCAATGCCGAAATGAAATCATGAAGTTAATTATTTTTCAGCCTTAACTTAGTTAAATGTATCTGTATTTCTGTTGTTATTCGATACCCCAAACAAATACTAGGAGCCAAATAATCCTTATTTTTGAATCTGGTTTTACAGTTTGAACTAGGATATCAATTGTGATTTCAGCATCAGGCCTATTGCTTTAAGCGACAACACATCTAGGAAATACCCTATTTCCTATAAATTTCCAGTACCTTTGGCAGACTTCACAACCTGGTTAGTACTGTTGTACATAGCTGTAATTTTCCTTAACTGATCTCTAATTGCTCTTTTTTCTTGAAAATATTTTATTAACTTGTTCATTTGAAACTCAAAAGGATATACAGACTTAGAAATATGCCTTATCAAGTTCACTCTTCATTAATGCTAAATGCATTACCATGCAAGGGTGAAGAAAACACATCATGTAGGCAATCGCTGAAATTGGCATCTTTTCTCTCTCAAGTAGTCAGGTGACATTTCACTTATGGAAACCGTTAAACCAGAGTGTTAAAAACAGATTTAGCTTAGTTTCTATCTACTTAAAAGAGAGCTGTTGTCACTATTTTGGCAATTAAAGTTTGAAAGTGGGAGGCATTTGATTTATAGAAGACATTAAGCTGGAGACTGCTTTATAAAGCTAAACAGGACTGATTATAAAACTTCACAAAAAGGAAACTGTTTTCAGCATTTTATGAACTGTGACAAAACAGTCTCTTGCTTCAATAGTAGGTAGGTGAAGCTTCTGTTATTATTAGAAAAAAACTCAAACTGTGAGATTTAGATCATCAGCTTTGAACACTTTTCCTGTCAGCCCCTCAAATGAATGAAATTTTATGTAGGGTACACTGTAGTGTACCCCATGTCTGAAATCCTGGAATATTTTCCATCACCAAGATATTATTTACAGTAGGTCTTGTATGTTATTTAGGAGATGGGCAATAAAGACAGGGTTCTTGATGGTAGAATTACCATTTATGAGAGCTTACCTGTGGGCTTCTTGCTGGTTAAGCAGATCTAGTATGTCCCCTTTGGTCTAATTCAAAAATCTAAGAAGATAAGAGTCCTGCGGTCGACAAATTCCAGTCTGATGTGTATTTATATTGTTATTCTGTGTTATTAATAAAGAAAAAAAATCAGGTTGGCTAAGTTCTGGACAATACTGAGCATGTGTTTGCATTGTTTGGTGGTAAATGGAAGTTTTAGTTGAATTTTAGTTGCTAAATAATAACTGAATTTTGTAGGTTACCCTAAATGATGTCTCCTTAAAAGTGATTTAAAGTATCATCTGGAAAATTGTAATCTGAATTTGGTGAGAATCTTTTAGGTGCTTGCAGTTCTCTGAAACTGCTGACATTTTGTAATTTGTAGTCCCAACAGGTTTGTACAACAGTGACTATATGTGCAATCTTTCATGCACTGCAAAAGTCTCAGAGGAATGCTCATCCATCTGGAATTTCAGTGACCTCTAAGTCTTCTCATCTTGTTACTGGGCATTTCTGGAAACAGAGTGTCTGTGGATAGGATCCCTATTGCAAAAAGAGGAAAAGAACCTTTACTTCTATGTTTTTTTGGGTTTGGTGCTTGACTATGCTAAGTTTAGCCCAAAGTCAATATTCACTTAATGTATTTAGAATTGACAAAATACAGTGGAGTTCCAAAATTGACTCTTACAAGAATTTGTCAAATTAAATGTCTTCATTAATTACTGGAAGAATTATCACATCTTCTCTGTCCTACGCTGCCTTCCATCATTTACATTCTCCTCCCAAATCTCTTCTTATTTTAACGTATTTTTACTCCATGGGGCTGAAGATCTTTTTACAAAGGACTGATTCTTTTTTTGCAGATATATAATACAATGGGCTTCATGAAAATGGACTACACTGACTATAAAGTATCTTAAACTTACCAGACAGACTGCTTTCTCTGAGGTGCTTTTCTTGAGCAGGGACATGTTACGCATGAAAAAAAATATTCGAAGAGAAATTCTTACAAGAAAGGAAGAATTCTCTACAAGGTCTTTTAAAATAATAAGCTACATAATGGTAAATGCAGCCACTGGACATGCACTGGGTCATTTGACCTTATGCATATGCCAACCTACAACACTGGAGCAAAAGACATTGTGGAAGCATTTACATGTGCTATGAGAGAAGTCTTGCACTGGGAAGTCAGAAAGTGTAGGCTTCCTGAAGGGAAAATATTTCCTTTGTCAGACAAACCATTTAAATGGAAAGTAGTCTAACTGGAATGTCGGAAAGTTTTTCCTTATTCAGAAATGTAGTCCTTTTATAAAAAAACCCAACAATGTAAACCTGCAAATGTGAAAAATAACAATACATCTTTATCACTTCACCCAGGTCTGCTCTCTGGCAATGTATAGACATTGTGAGACACAGCTGAAAAATCAAAGCTGGATCAGTTATATTTGCTTTCCGCAATTGTAAAATTCAAATTCTTCAGGATCACAAAAGAGAGTCAATTGCATATCTCTCACCAAATAAGAAGTATTAACAGAAAAGGTCTCAGGAGGGAGTATTGATCAACACACATGAATTCAGGGAAGTTTTGATTTAAGTAATGAATACTGACTTCTTCCTAGACTTAATATGAAAAAAAATCAAGTTTTCTAAAATTGTTATTTTCTTTCTCTTTACCCTCTAACTTTATTAAGTCATTTCAAAAACTCAGTTTCCTTCTATGTTCTGTCTTCTGCTATCACTTGTGCTGTTACCAGGATCTGCCACCTCTGCAAGGAGTTCTGTGTTGTAGATGGCCAATAAAACCAGTCATCAGTGTAATATGCCACAGTGAAGCTTAAGGAAATCACTTTCTTATGTACTGAGATCCCAGACTATTCAAGGCTTTGTAAATGTGACAAAAACCAACTTGAACCGCAGCCAGAAAGATACTGAGACCAAATGTGGAACATGATGCAATGAACTTACAGCAACTTGTCCAGTTTAATTGATTTTCTACATGAAAATTCTGCTACAAAATGGGCAGATACTTTTTCTTCTGGAATTCAGGTGTTCTGTGGATTGTCCAAACACTGATGTAAGCCTGTATCTTTTTTTTTTCCCTTGCTCTTTGCCATTGTTATAAAAAAATTAACAATCTCAAGCAATACGCAAGGGGACAGTCTCCAAATCCAGTTCTCATGTCACTCCAGTAACCCATAACAGTCCCTGTGGATAGGAAGCAGTTAGACATACTTGGTTATCCCTGGAGATACATCCCAATGTTAAGCAGATGCAGTCAAGCTTTTGAGTTTTCTAGTACAGCTGAGAGCCTGGAATTTTAATGTATTCCTAATTAGGTCCCTGGCTTCAAATGACTTTCCTCTTAGACATTCTAGAATATATTTCTCATAGGCAATTGTATCTCCTTAGACGTATATGCCTAACAAGCATGAGATGCAAGGAAAGATTGGGTGGCTTCATCCAAAAGCGTGGAACTGCATATTGACCAGATTTATAGATGAGGTACTATTTCAGCATCAAACTTCCAAGTACCTTTTCTTATTTATTGCTAGAGAAGGATCACTGGACAAAACCTTTTAATATAGATTCCATCAGTCCAGGTTGGAGAGGTATGACTGAGAGTTTCAGATTATAACCCAGTGACCCTCAGCAGCCTCACATTTGCACATGGTAGAGGCCCTAGAGACACTCATTTAGATCTTAGCAAGTTGGAAAATGTGTCTGTCTAGGGATGGCAATGGATTATCTTTAATTTACTGTGTTCAATCCCATTATATATTTTTATATTACCAATGTAGTTTAGGAGAGTAGCAGGTGATTTAGGACATGCCTGTAGTTTAAGTAAATCTGGCTAAATAATATCCAAGTTAGTGGTTTGAAGGCTTGGGTTTTTTATAGTCATTAGGAGCTAGGGTTATTGACAGGTGACAAAGCCAGTGTTTAAATAAATGTCGTCTTTTTATGTGTGTTACAGGAAGGTAGAGCAATGAGATATAAGATGCTAGCAGGAAAGAAGGTATTTTTCATATGCTGGCTAATTTACAATTAGTCATTGCCTAAAAATACTGCAGGTTGAGTTACATCAGTCTGTCAGATCAGGTAGATAAATGTTTACTTTAGTAAATCTAATCTTGCCCTTGCCTGTTGAAGCTGAGATTGAAAAGCAAAGATGATATCAATAGTGTAATAATTACCAGGCCCATCCTATCAGCTCAGATAGGTGTAAACGCAGGTGATTGCAGCAGGCATAAAGCAAGGTTCAAACTGCTCGTCCTTCAGAACAAACTTGCAAAATGACCACAGTTCTAGCCCGCAGACTTAGATGCTCTGTGATGCATCGGTGGGTCTTTGACAATTTTCTGGAGAGCTCTAGATTGGTCTTTTATTGTAAAGGTGCTTAAAAACAGTAAAGTCCCTTCTGAAAACATGCACACAACTTTCACTTGTCTATTTTATATCAACATTCCTAGATTTTCATATTACTGAAAATCCCACAAGCAACCATCTCTGGTGAAAATGTCCTGTATGAAAACAGCTGCTGAAATAGAGACTAATTTAACAGCAAACTCTGGACAAACAATATCGATTCCTGTAAACTTAGAAGCCTGTGGGCATTTGCCTTTTAGATGGCGTATTTGTTTTAGCAATATGTATGTACTGCAGATAACCCATGGCACATCATATTTAAAATATTTATTTTACATTTGCTTTCATGGAAATTAATCATAACTGTACTCATTTATATGTACTTATTCAAAAAGGTCAGAAACTTTTTCATTCTCCTGTTCTGTTACTTACATGCACAGAATTACAACAGTTATAAATAGAAAATACCAGTCAGGGCATGTCTATCCTGCTACAAATGTGGAATCTCCTTCTCCTACACAGTGTATTTGCTAATGCTGTTTTATCTGTTTTTAAGAACTTTCCAATTTCTTACACTTTATTGAGCTTGACATATTGTATTTAACTGATGTTCTAACAGCTCTCTCTTTGCTTTTATCTCATTAATTCCTTCGTTTTCAGTTTCAGGTAATTACTTCCAGTTGTTTCCATTTACAGAACTCAGAAAAAATCCTCTCCTGTATTTTTTGATCTTTCAAATGTTTTGGGAAATAACATGTTTTAGTATAAAATACAAAGCTATTAACCTCCAATAGGTTGCTCATTTGTCCCTGAAAACAGACTTGTTTTTTCTTTCTATTACAAATTTCTATACAACTTTTTCCTAAATGTTGTCTGGATATTCTTCCTCATTTTTCTACTTCTTCTGCTCTTTTTTCTCGCTGATTAAGTTGAAAAGCCAGCAGGGATTAATAGCTGACTCCTTTCAAGGGATAAGATGTCAGGTTTTGGATAAAAATAAGGGTTCCAAAGAATGGAAATATGATGACCCATTAATAGAAAGGAAATTTGAACTCAGAGTCATATGACATCTCAATGATTTTTGTCAGAGCTTGACAGAGTTCAGATGGTTTGCTGATCTCTGTGGGACATTCTGCATAATCTGCTATAAATTATGGAAAATAATTACTAAGTAGACAGGAAATTACGTAAATTGAGTTATTCCAAGCTCAGCAGATTGTTGAGCAGTAGGTCCAGAAATGCTAGAATCACAGGGTAATGGGATTATAGGCTTTGATTAATTTCAGTAAAACATCACTGCTACTCTTCTGAACAGTCCTTTTCAAGGGGAGCTGATGTGCAAAATACCACCAGAAAACATGAATTAAAGCAGTATCTTTGTATGAGTGATTGTTGCCATTAAGAGCTAGTATTAAGAATTTACTATAGGAGAGCTGGTAAATCCAGGTCATGGACTCCATGACTGTTCCAAAGGGCTGTTAACATATGATCTTAAAACTTGTTTTGTCTTCCTCATTAGTCGTGTGTGAATCTGAAATCATTGGACAGCTTGAGCATAAAACTTCAACAAAGTTAATGCCATGGAATCCAGCTTTTTCTCTATGTTTCAGTCTTCATTTTGAAAAACAGTTTTACTGCTAAGCTTGCTTTTTAGTCTTGTTCTTCTTTGGCCAAATTTGATTTTGAGCCTATTAGCTACGACAGTGTCCTGTTGAATATCAGTCATAGGGAAGGGAGTCTGTCATGCACAGCATAGGAAACTGTTTAAAGGATAATAGCATCTTTTGCTTCTGTGTATAAGCTGACTGTCAAAGTGGAAAAGAAATGTTGCCCTTATGGGTACCATTGCATAATTGCTTATTGCATTATGAGGATTTGCACCTTCCTCTGAGATATAGTAAAGACAGAATACCAGGCTTGATGGACCAGTAGTCTGATCTGCCATGACAACTCTTTATGTTCTGATACATGTGACCTGTCAGTGTCTATACTGAAAAGATAAAAAATTAAGCTATTGGTGAGTGAAGACTAAGGCACGTGGAAAGAGATTTCTAAAGGAACAGTTTTCAGTTGTCAGTATGCGGTGAACCACCATTGTGGAAATGAAGCAATACGTGGCAGCAATCTATGTAGAACAATTTACCATAACCACTAGAGTTCAGTTATTTATTTCTATTTACTTAGTTATATGAGAAAGCACTGCTATATGAAATTAAGGTAAGGCAGCTTTTTAGGGAGACAAAACTTAAACTGGGAAACTGTTTGAAGTCGGAGTAATTCATGGATTAGCTGCAGTTATGCAATTGGTAAAAATTTCTCGGTACTTCATAGAAAAATATTTAGAATCCAGAAAAATTGATTGGCAGGTCCTTAATAATGCATTTTGTGAGGCAAATGCATATAGATACATATGGAATTTAGTCATGTAGGTGGTGCCTGGTGGACATGACTGTTTTTCTTTAAGAATTGTTAAAGGTCTTTGTAACTGGAATGTAGTTGCGTAAATGCATACGTAGATGACTAATATATTTGTAGAGCTCAGCTCTGTGAGATTCTGAATGCTGTAAGGTCCTGTCAACTCTTAAAACAGAGTTTTACCAGGGCTCTATAGGATTTGCATCAGCTGTATTGTACTATCTGGATAAAAACATATATTTTGTATAAGAGCCTGCCTCTCCCAACAAAAAGGAAATGACTCCATGTCTTTATTTGGGTATATTATTTCTTATTTACAGATCTAAGTTGAATCCATCTCCAGCATTTAAAACTGAGAAAATTAAACAAAACAAAAGACATCACTGTTGTAGCTGATTTTACTTTTGAAGTGATCCATTTTTGTTATGAACAGAACAAAATAAATCCAGCATCAGATACCACATTCCTTAAGGACTGGCAGCTCCTGCTAACTACATGATTTGAGGAGGAATGAGGCAACAGCAGAAATAAATGACTGAAAAACATTGCAAATGCAAAGACTGATGAATAGTGAATCATATTTAGGGCATTGCATTGCTGCCCACTTTTCAGAGACCAAAGAGGTTCTAATTTGTCACAGGAGGTTTCCATCAGATACCTCCTGTTTGATGTGACACTCTGTTATTTCCTTCTGCATTGTAGTTGCTTCAGTCAAACCGTTCATGCTATGCCTTGTCATATTGTCCAATCATGATTTCAGAGACTTCATAAATGCAACATGCAACCGCCTGTTTGGGAAAGACTACATACAGCAAATATTGCTTAAGAGGAGGATTTGATTTTAACTTGTTCTAGCAGATATTTGGCTTGATTAAGAAAAAAAAAAGATAGTTCTGTTCTGTCATAGAGAATATTATCATATTCCTTACAGTCACGTACATTTAAAATGATAGTAAATGAGGCAGTTTTACAATATTTATTTTAAAATGAATGGTTTTACACATTATAAATGCTTTAGGGACATGAATAATATATAGCAGGTGCTATCAAGGAATCTGACCTGATTGCTTTTATTCTTTCTAGGTTTTTTCCATCATTTAAATTAAGGGAAAAAAAATCTTTTCATGTACTGTTAGATCTTTTTTATTATCCTTAATCTTTTTCATCACTTTACAAAGATACAGTAAAACTGCTGTTACGGAAGTAAATGTGCATAGCATGTTATTGCCTGGATTTGGCACAACAGGATTAATTGTCTGGGGCTGAATACTGATTTACCTTAGACTTTAGAATAATGGAATTCAATGCTTAAGTCTTCCACAGGAATTATGTATGTGACCTTTGTCAAGTCAGCTTGGCCCTGGTCCAGCAAAAAATTATACGTGTGCGATGAGAAACTAATGTTTATATACTTGAAGGTACAATTGCACTGTGCCTCTGTTTCTCTCTTCCTCTTAGTTTTTTATAGTTTAGACAGTAAAAGCCCAAAAGACCTTTCAGAGTGTATAAACTATATCTAGCACAACAGAGTTCCTGGTCCCTGCTGATTTCAAGGAAATGCTATTCCACATCCTGCGCACTGCACTCCCGTTGACCCTAATGGAAATGTTTGCGTGAATAATTTGAGCTCTTTGTATATATTCACATAGGAAAATAGTATTGCCCTGGGAAAAAAGAATGGGTCCTCCTTTCCTTGCCGGATACGCCTTCTTCATTGTGGTAGGTTTGATCTCTCAGTGTAGCTTTTTATTCTCTGACCTCAGTGTCAAAAAGCTTCTTTTTTGTTGTTGGGATTTCTTTAACTTGTTCCCAGATGTCTGATTCAACCAATGGCAATAAAAGAAGTCAAATAAAGAAATTTAGAATTCTATTAGAAGCCCCAGAAACAATTCCCTGACCTGTCCGTTGGCTTAAATAACTGTGTAAGTAATTTGCCAAAAGACATCTAATGGACTGTTTTAAAAGTATAATCAGCTATGACAGAGGTGTCTTTTTTGTTTGGTTTTTTTTCCTGCCTCATTATCTCAACAAATACATTGTTTTAGTGCTTTCTTGTATTATGGATGTATGTGCAGTTCAGACCTCTGTAAACCTGTAAAACTGTATCAGTTATTAAAGAATGAGTGAATGAGAACCCTGACAACTTTCATGTTTTTCCTTCACATGCTGGAAGGAGTGATGTGCTGTCCTTGAAAGCATACACAGCATGTAAATTAGTATGACAACTTCTCTGGAAAGCAAGATTCTTTTAGTCAACTGAAAGTGCATGTGGCTCCTTCTCTTCTTTGCAGTTTGAAAGCTTTGGCTATGACTTTGGAGGTGTACAGGGTCTGGCTGGGACCGACTTAATTTTCTTCACAGCATCCCATATGGTGCTGTGTTTTGTATCTGTGAGTAAAGCAGCGTTGATAGCACACCACTGTCTGGCTATTGCTGAGCAGTCCTTGCACAGTGGTAAGGCTTTCTCTTCTTCTCACTCTGTTCCCTCAGCAAGTTGGCTGGGGGTGGGTAAGAATTTGGGAGGGGACACAACCTGGACAGCTGACCCAAAATGACCAAAGGGGTATTCCATATCAGATAATCATGCTCAGCAATAAAAAATAAGAGAAGGGGGGTTTTGTGGAGGTGGCCATTGCTCAGAGAGTGGCTGGGCATCCATGTATCTGAGGGAAGTGGTGAGTGATGGCCTTTGCATTACTTGTTTTGTGTTTTTTCTTCCACTTTCTTTCACTTATTAAACTGACTCTGTCTGGACCTGTGAGTTTTCTCACTTCAGCTCTTCCTAATCTCTCCCCCATCCTGCTGCTGGGGCAGGTGAGTGAGCGACAGTGTAGTGCAGCTGCTGGCCAGGGTCACCCCACCACATGAATGAAGGTGTGGGAATAGGGAAGAAAAGGACTGGGGAAGAAAAAGAGGGCCCTCATTACTAAAAAATTTTAGTCTCTGTCTACTGTGCAGACTCTATCTATGTGGATAGTCTACCATTACAAAACATCAGAAGCTCTTGATTCTATTACTGTATTATTTAGCAGAATAACTTCTTAAGAAATCTTCTTAATGTGCAGGAAACCACCATTTTTGTGGTTTGGGTTCTGGCAAATGTCTTCTGCGAAAAGCAATAGTATCTTACAGTAAGAAAAGTATATGAACACCATAGTTGCAGACCAGGAAAAGGCTTGAGATAGAGCATGTTATATGTACATAAACTTACATGGTAGATAATTTTAAAACTGGTATTAGTGTAACAAATATAAACAGACTTGAGGAACAGCCTAAAGGACCACAATTAGTATTAAAAAGAGGTTATGCTGATAGAAGAAATATAATCCTGGAGAAGGAATATTAACAAAGCTCCTCAGTTGAGGTAGTTACCAGTTTTATCTTATATTTTTGCTGTGAACTAAGGGATAAAATGATGCCCCAAAGATGGAAAAGGTTGAAGTCCCCAAGGGGACTAGCAAATGTATGAGAAGAGCTAAACTACCTTGCTTGTAGAAATGGATTTCAATTTAGCAATATAAAATGCAAAGTCCTAATTTAGGTAGATAAAAACAAGAATGTTTGCTATCAACTGGGCCATTACCTGTTCAAAATGCCAGTAGCAGAGAAGGCTCAAATATTAGTAACAGTATGACAGATCTGACTGTATGATGCAGCCATGAAAAAAAAATCTTTAATGAGCCGGGTGGGTAGAAATGAGGATGCATGGATCCATCCTATAAGGTCGACAATACTATATACTGTTCTCCCTATGTACAGGGGCTCCTGTTTGAGAAGGATTAATCCTGGAATATAAGCCAGAAAAAAACTACAAAGGCAAACAGTGTAGGATGAAGTCTTTTTATCCTAAGAAAGAAGGAATAAGATAACTTGGTTTGTTTAGCTTAACAAAGCTAAGGCTTAGAGGAAATGCAGTTCCAGCATACAGATGTATTGGTTGAAAAACACCAGAGAGTGAAAACAACCATTTACCCAAAAGGAAAATTTGGCATACGAACAAATTGGGTTATAATTACATTTAGGCAGGAAATCAAAAGTTTCTAAATGTCAGATGTCTGAGGTTCTGAAATGTCCTTTCAGGAAAAGTAATGGGAGTAAAAATCCCTCTCTCCCCAACTAGGTTTGGGGATGTTCTTTAATCAGTTTAGGAAGGGGGTTGTGTGACACAGCTGGCTGATAGTGGGGGCTGAATTTTTTAATTTAGGTAGTCCATTCTAGGATCTTGTCATATGTATTGATAGTTTCTTCTGGCTGCCAGCAGCAGGTAAGCGCACTGTATTAGCTGTATGGCAGGTATTTATATTGTCCAACAGAGAGCTGTCATACTGTCAACATTGCCTGTAACAAAACCACTCATCACTTCGAAGGCTCAGAAACGGCAATTGTAATTGTTATAACTCAATATTCAATTTTCCACCGCTGAGAAGTATGCCTTATCTTTAATACTTAGCATTTGGAAGCTTTTAGCCTAATCAACAGGCTTAAGAAAAGTGTCATTTCTTTTTCAGTTTTTCCATTTTTTTGGCCTATTGGGCATTTCATCTTTAAAAGAGTCTGAGAGACACAACAGGAGATGTGAAGCCCATATAACCAAGAAAGCAACTGCAGCTTTTCCATTTAGTGTTTTAGTCAGACTTGAAACCTGCAGTCCATCGTAGAAAGCCCAAGATAAGTGCACAATGGCTGAGGAACCTTTTTTTTTTCTTTTTATGTAGTAGACTCTTCCCTGCAGCACCACTGCTTAGTACTGTTCCCAAAGCAACATCCACTTAAATATACAGAGAGAAATTTACCTAAAAATACCTAAAAATCCAAAGTGACTAGACACAAATGCTCTTGACTTACTCTATTACATCTGTTTACTAAGTTCAGTTACTTTTGCTGAATGCCTTTTAGAGGGCAGCCAGTGCTATGTGTCTTTAGCATGAGGGAGGGTGTTCCACAATTGACAGTATGTTTGGGCTAAGGTCTTAGTCAAGCAGCACATTGAATCTTTGAATATCCTTAGAAATGATCTTCTCTTCAGTTATGTAGAGGAATCAGGGAAAACTTATGAGTGACTAGGCAAGGAAATCGTGTTTTCTCAGTTCTTTTGCCTCTCTATAAAAAAAAATTAACAACCTTTTTTGTCTTCTATTAAGATGTTCTGAATAGAAGCACAGTCCACTGTCCTAAAGTGGTTTGTAAAAAGTGGAGCATGTATCTGAGGAATATAAAACGTGTTGTCTTTGTAGGTGCTTGTCATGAGAATTTACAATTTTTTCATCTGCTGGTTTTCCCCACCAAGCAATCCCCTATTATCAGAGCAAATTCTTTTGCTCTTTATTTAAGTTAAACATTTGGATGTCTCATCCACTGGGGTAACTTGCTCATTAGGTTAAGTTGCTAATGGCAACTTTTCTTGAGTCGAGGGAGAGAATTTTTTTTAAAATAAGTAGGTTAATTTAAATAAGTAGTGTACTATAGATAAAGGGAGAAAGAACAGTTAACAAGTACATAGACTGGTGAGGTTATTTAAAATACAAGCTTTATTGTAAATAAGAAAATACTATCAGTGGCTGCAGTCAGGAAGCACGATGCTGAATGGACAGAAAAAATTGACTTGTAAATAGGTCTTTGGGAGGTTATAACTCAAGTTACATATATTATTCATGTAGTAATAAAGCCTGGAATCTCCATTTCGAGATAAATATTTAATTGTGCAAGGGACTGCACAGGTAAAATACGGGGGGGCATGTCCTCTTTCCCAACAACTGTTCAATCTAATGAGAAAATGTATACAACAAAGAAACAATGGGACTGCATTGTAACAATGAGCATTTTGAAATCATAGTTTAAGGTTTCTGAACACAAGATGGTAGCTTTGGAATTTTAGTTTCTGCACTTCGGCATTTCATGTGTCCTGTTAGTGATGCATGTCTTTATTTTATAGGAACTAAACAAAATATACCTCAAAGGATGGGCAGGTGCCAGCATGATGGGAGTTTTCAGGTAGGTCAGCTGCAGAATTCCTATTCCTTTTAGGTTAGATTTGTTAGATGATCAAAGTCCACATCTATTGGCTTTCATTTAGTTCAATATTTAGCATTCATTTAGATGGGTTATCTTTTTTTTTCTGAGTCTTTCTAATACTAGGAGCAGCTGATACAGTGAGAGTCAGATGTGCGGTGACCCTGCAGAGTCTGATTCACCTGCTCATATCCTGCTCTCTCAATGATTTGCATGGATATTCTGCTAAAAACAGCCACTGAGATAATCTGGCAGCCAAATAATTTAATCCTTGTCATTCATTTTGTGGCCTGCTGGATGTTAAAAGGACAGGGAAAAATAAGAATGAAAGGAGGTAAAAGCTCTGGTTTTGGTTGCTTGTTTTCATTCCTTTCAGCTGCTGTTACAAGTACCTTATTATTCAGCCTAGGCAGTAGGGACTTGTAATTTAGGGCACATGACAATGGACAATAGATAATCTACATAAGAAGCACAGGGCATCACTGAGAGTACATTCTAGCTATACTAATTAATACACAAAAAATTACAAAGAAGTAGACCACCATCTCAACTTTGCCTCAAGTTTCTCATAGCAAAGGCATGTCAATAACCCATCACCATCTCTTTCTATTAGAGGATTTTAACGATATTTTTGGGTCCTAATTTGAAAATATAAACACAGAAGCTATATCCTCCCTTTCACCAGTCTATGGGCATGGTTCAGGCGAGTTACTTAATTATTTACATTTGAGTAAGCAAGACCGGAATCCCTCTGTCCTCTGTTAGTAGTAGTGGAGGCTGGGGAAGGGTGAATGCAGTTCACAGTACAGCGTGGCGTTAATGCACTCCTTCTATTGAATGTCTTAAGATGCAGGGATTATTGGGCAGGAAAATGAACTCCTCTCTTGATTGCTGCACTTAAGTGTTTCTCTGGGGCACTCATTACACTAGAAAATACAAACCATACTCCAAGAAATACAGTGATATAAACAAATACCTGGAGAAAAGTTTTGCTGCCGTTGTCTGCCCATAGTGCTATTATCCATAAACAGAGGAAGCAAATGGAGAATGCATGGGTGAAATACTTTGTGGTTATTCAGTTTTAGTACCATGTATGCCTATCTATTCCCAATCTTTGCCGTGATAATTGCAAGGAATTACTGTGAATGAATCATCAATTACTAGGTAAGACTGGATGTGACCAGGGTAGGGAGCAATGTTAAATATTGATCATTTTTGTATCAGGTGTTTGATGGCAGTATAAGACCATGACAAGAAAAAGGCATGTTTTTTTTTTTTTCCTTAAAACAAGACACAAAGATAGTTGATACAAGGGCATTGCATTAATTACTCAAGTGCCATAGTACCATAAGTTCACATTTAAAGAGCTCTTGCTTCCACTTGTATGATACATAGCTGGCAGTTGTTAATCAACTCTTGCAGATAAGAAGTTATTTTGTGCTTTTCACTTTTTTTTTTCAGGAAAAGGCATAACCACATGCCTCCAAGAAGTTTATTTTGCTATGCTGATGGCTCATACAATGCTGCAAATTGTTCTGTTTACCAAAGCATCTCTGGCCTCAGTATCTGTGGGCTCCTGTCACTGACTGGCTGCATGAAATATACTGGGGAGATAACATCAGACTTTCTTTTGTTGTTTCTAATTTGGCTCATGTGTACTTAGAAATGTCCTGTGACATTTATACCTACTCACAACTGTAAAAGTTGTTTTCAGCTATATCAGAAATGCTGGTTTAAGTAGGATTGGCATAAAGCCTTTTGGATACAGTCTTTTGAAACTACTTCCAAGGTTTTTCCTGTAACAAACAAAGAATAGAGCAAACAACTTCCAAGTGCTCTAAATGTAGCAAGACCATCTGTTGACTTCAGAAATGAGCTTAGTAACAGTAATGTCTTTTCTGCTATATGTCCTGGAACCAGGACTTAAATTGCTTAAATTGCTTTTCCTTTTCTTTTTCTTTTTCCTTTTTTTTTAAATTCAAAGTGATTTCTAATACCTGTATTTTGGATTTGAACACATCAAGGGGCACTTCTGCCTGTCATTTTAGCTGTGTCTAGAAAAGGACATAGAGATTGGAAAAGGGGTTGATGGGTATAAGGAGGGAAAGAGCAAGATTACAGTGTCACTATTCTGGTCCGTAAAAATCTCCAGTCCCTGACTATTTCTTGTCTGCCTCTCTCCTGGTAAATGTCACTGTGCAGACACTGAGCAGACAGTTAGAATGCTTAGTAGTTTATTTTGAGTTAATGGGCTGGTGGAAGTCGAAACTGTGCAACATGATTAAGAAAGCTATTTTTCTTTGCAGAAGCATCAATTATTCACAACATAGTCCCACCTTAGGAAAAGAGGAAGAGAAATGCACTCAATTTATGGGAAGCTCCTATACACAGTTGCCAGGAACAAGGAGGGAAAGGAAAACAAGTACAACCCCTATTTGCAGAAGTGTGTTGGCTTACCTTCTTTATCTCAATGACTGTAGCTCCATACAGCATTGTTTTACACCATACATTTGAAAAGGAAACCCGAGAGAGTAGGTATACATTTTTTTGGCCAAATGTCACAAAACAGTGTTGATAAGAGACTTGGGAAAAAAATCCTACAGACATCCCATGATCCTGAAGGCAATGAAATACCAATGAGGATAGTGCAGTAGAAACCATGGCTTGAGAGGAAAAAGAATCTTTCATTCAAAGCCCCTAAGATCTCTTCACTATTAAAATTCAGCACACTTTCAGAAAACAGACTGAAGGAGGAATCAAGTAGAGTTTTATGACTTCATAACTTTTACAAGTCTCTTTAAAGCTCTCCATTATTATTCACTCTTCAAAGACAGTCTATGGCGTTACAGAATATCAAAGGAGCAGTCTGAAAAAAGGAAGCCTTGAGAACCAATTACTAGAAAGCGATAGTACAAAACACCTTTATCGGTTAGCTTATCAAGACTCTGATACAAGGATTGATTTGGAGAGGAGCGGCATGCCTTCACGACATTCACTGATGATAAGTCACCTGTCAGAAGTCCTTGGGGAACATACATGCAACTAAAATTAGTACACACATCCTAGTACAATTGACATCTATGGCTCATGTTGGCGGAAAACAGTGTACTTACATTGCTACATCTTCAGAATAAGTCGGGGTGAGTAATATCTGGCTGCATACCCTGGAGTTCCTGATTGCCCCTGAATAATACCTTGTAATTTACCCAGCACAAGAAGTCCCTAAAGGGACTACATGGTATCTTCCTACTTCTCCCCTTTTGGGGGCTAAAGCTCTGCTTGTGAAATTCATGTGGGATATGATTTTACTTTCAGTTTTTACCAATTTCATTTAGTATACGTGCTTTACTGTAATGTTCTAAGGTTTCCATTGAAAATGTATTTATTCCCTTCCCCCCGCTCCCTGCTTCATTGCCCCTTGCTATAGATGTGTTTGTGTCTGGGAAGCAGGGATTGGTCAGTATTGTGGGAGGCGTTTGTGTCATGGTGGACTTATTTAAAGGAAAGCTTGTCTTGCCATCTTCTCTAAAGATGCCTGGACTCTGAAATCATCTAATCTCCTCTGCAATATTCATAGCTAGATCTTTCTGACTAACCATGATCTATCCTTAGCTCTCATGTATGTCACCCTGACCTCTGAAATCTGTATTATAAGAAGTCAGCCAAGTGTAATAACTTTAACGGAAAGTTTTTATTAGTAAGAGGAGCAAGGTAAGAGTATGCATGTGCATGTATGTGTTGTGGCAGACATGGATCAAAGGAATTAAGTGGTATCCAGTCCCCTATCATGAAAAGCAAGCTCTGCATGACTCGGGAGCTACCTTCCAGCCCTTTCCATATTCCTAGTTTGAACGGCAGCTTCATATTGCAGTTCTTTTATTAAAACAAACATTGGCATAAGATTATATTTTTTTAGCACTAACACATTAACAGCAATCATGGTAGCAGCTTTGTCAGGGGTATGTAGAAGTCTGGTTGCAGAAAGAGTCAGTATATGCAGTTTGCTGTGGTGACTGACAAATGGATTGACTAAAGCAAGAAAAAATAGGTTGGAAAGAAAGAATATGTGACTTAGACTTTTATGGCTACAAGCCATTAACATCCGCTGTTCTGGTGTGTGCCAGTGTGGCAGGGAAGGAAGGAACAAGATGAGATTGGCCCCAATGTGTACCAGTAGCAAAGCCAATTGTTGGGCTGTGGGATATAAGTTCCCTGAGAAGTTTTGTCATTAGGATCAGAGCTAAGACCCTTGGAATGCTTCTAGGTGAGTGTGGCTCAGCTCGTGGCCTGTGCGATGCTTTCATCTGGTTTACCACGGCTTTGCTGGAGGAGACAGGGAGCAGCTGTTCAAGGGATGAGGGTAGCCCACATGGCTGAATCAGCCCTCCTGTGCCTGCCACAGAGACACAGGCAGTGGCGGCTGTTGTTGTTCTAAAGGTAGGGTACTGCCAGGTTTAACCATGCCTCTCTGGGTGAGGCTGTGGCAGGAACAGCAGGGTGCATTTGGCTATTGCTGCTAGGAGGGCTGGGGAGGTAGTGGATCAGGAGTGCGAGTGGGTTTGGTGGAACTCAGAGACAGACGTGTCTGCACACAGGTAGGTGGGAAGAACAGAGTCTTCCTTCCCAAAGCCTTAGTCTGGCCACAGTAGAGCTGAAGGTTGGAATGCTCTCTGCAGTATCCTGCCAAACGTGCCTGAGGAGACAATGTCATTTTCCTCCTCTTGCACCACATGTGCCTGACAGACCAACAATCGTTACACGTAAAGAGAAGTTCCAGGAGGTAAGTCTTGAACGAACTTTGACTTCATATGACCACTGGTTAAGTGAAGGCAATGGATGCTGCCCCTCTGCGCACAACCTATATGAAATTGGTGGGAGTCAAGGATTTGACTCTGCATGATTGATTTTTCCATGCTTCTTCCTTTACTACAATGTGGCCAGGCTAGGAGACTCAGCTGCCAGAATGGTTTATGGGAGGAAGAGCCTACACCACTTACAGATCTCTCTCCCTTGGCTTCTGAGAATCTTTTTTGTTGTCCTGCTTTGCTCTGCTTGTACTTGCTAAATGCCAGACTAATTGTAAGATGAGGCTGTTACACTGAGACATGAATTTGAGTGATTGAGTGTGGATTTACTAAGAAGTTCTTGTGGCAGCCATGCACATCCTGAAGCTATAGATGGAGGTGGACAATAACAGTTGTTGTTAATTAAAAATATGAATCCAAGACAGAAATGAAAACTCCTCCTCTTCCATTTGCATCTTGATTGGGAAACTAAAAATGCTGACAAAGAGGAGATATTAATTGTTTTCTATGTAACAACAGGAAGAAATTATTTTATAATTTTAAAATGCAAGGCTCCTGGCTATTTGACACAATTACTTGGGTTTTTTTCCTTAATATTTCCCAGATATTTCTAAACCTTTGAACAAAGGTTTGATTGCAGGAAAGTTTCAATAATAGCTCTGCACATTATGAACAGCAACATCAGGCACTAGTCAAATGAAAAATACAAAGCTCTCCATCTATTTTAGACTTATACAGTTTTATTAACATGGTCAGTCCTAATCCTTCACTGTGTGTGCACACAGACACCCTATATGTACACAGATTGTATGCTGTTACATCTATCAACTGGCATCAGAGAAGGGCTGAACCCACAATGAGACACTCTGCTACTTGTAGCAACTTCAATCTTTTTAAAAATGTATTGTAAGGGATTTGAAAGGCTTGGTCTTTAGACTGAGAAAGGAAAGAATTAAAATTATCTTTTGTTTCTCCCCTCTTTTTTCCCCTCTCTTCTGTCTGCCTCTTTCCAAGGATTTATATTCAGATTGGAACCATAAGTGGTTTCTTTCTGCCCTCAGATCACCCTGCCCTAGAAATAATGTGGCAACTCGCTAAAGCCTAAGATAAAGTGCTTGCATTCAATAATGCTATAAATTAGTGATAATTTATGATAATAAAGAATAAGGAATGTAAAAATGCATGTGTTAAAAGAAAAAAAAATAGGAAATAGTTCTCAAATATAATAAAAAACATTGCCCTGGCACAACACCCGCTTCCCTCTTTGAAAAACAGTAAAACTAAGTCCTTTTGCTTTGTGATTGTTTTTTATTTAAACTGAAATTGTTATAGTTGTTTATTTCATGACCAGAATGTTTCAATCTGGTGTATGATTCATATCACTAACAAAGCAGACAAGTATTAACTTTGTGATTACTCCCTAACTTATTAAATAATTTAGCAGTAGTTTTATTAGCTTTATAAATTAAATAGTAACAGTGCCTTCTGCAAATAGCAAAATCTCTTTAAATGGCCTTTGGGAATATTTCCTAAAAGTTTATCTGAGTTAGTCTTTCCATAACAAAAAATGGTCTTTTACTTGTAACCAGCTGCTGCATAAAGTAATACTGAAAGCTGCTTCTAACATTTCCCAAGATTGTTTATATACCAACGACTGAAAAGAAATCAATCCTTTTGTGTCTATGTCAAAAACCTATTTTATATTTTACATAATAAAGATATACATGACCGTGTCACATTGCTCTAGGATTCAAAGAGAGTAATCTCTCTCTCATATTTCCAAAGGGAAAGTTTTATCTGATGATTTAAATAGAAGTACTGTGTTTTCTTTTAAGCTCTTGGTCACCAAGGCATTAAAAGTAAGCATTTGAACAGTTCCTATAACTTTTATGTGCACAACAGACTTAATTGTCTTACAAAGCAATTTCACAGTATTCATTTTCCTATGCATTAACAATGCACGTAACACATACGTAAGCTTTGTTGTTTGTCTCTTCTGCTGCTGTGGCAATATATGGCAAGATTTTTCATTCCACCAAATCAAAACAAAGTTTACTGGAACACTGGCAGTGAAACCTAAATTTTCCAAGATCAGTAGCTCTACGGCAGACCTGCCAGCTAAACTGCTTCAGGCCTGGCAACCCTGAGAATCCAAGCAGGCGGTTTTTCCAGAGATTTCAGGATTTGCACTGGGAAGTTTAAGAGCCCAGTTCTAAGTAGCTGGTAACATAATGCTACTGGGGGGAGACAGCTTATATCATATCTGAAACATGTTTTATGTTATTTCTGAATGAAAATCACTGCCAAATTTCCATCCTTGAAGATTCTTGGATTTGGTCCCAGTGGACTGAAATCTTGTTTCAGAAACCAAACTCATCCTGAAACTTTGCGTGTAACACAAACTTTTTCAACCTGCTCTGCTTCGCTTTGGAAGGAAATACAGCTGTGCTGCCTAAGTCTAAAATCTCCTGTCACTAAATCAGTTGCATAATCCAAGCTAGACAGACATTTCTTTCTTTGGATTTTTCATTAAATACTTAGTGATTTTTTTTCCCAGTGTCTTAAGCTTGGAATGCTTACATTTAAACAGTCTATTTAATTTAGTACCACAGGGCTAAATGCTGATCAATGACCTCATGAAAGCAGCCGCTTTATGATCCCTTTGTTTTAAAATCTGTAGCTTTCTCTTGTGGACAATTGTGTCTTTCTTTTCTACCCTCCTCCTTGTCAATAAGCACTGCATGCTCACCCTGGGATCCCAAACTATCAGCCTGGTTTTTTTTCCTAACTCATGCATCATTAGTGATTCTCCTGACAATATGTAAACCAAAACCAAATATACGTTGCTGCGCTAGCCCTGAAGGTCTGACAAAGGTTGCTGGTAAAAAGTTAGGGTCTTTGTCTTAAAGCTGGCTGTTCACAGGCTATTGTGGAGGTACAGTGCTGAAGAGTGGAATTCTGTCTGCTTAATATACCAGACTGCATTGGGTGTTATGATACACAGTTCAAAAGAGCAACAAGTGATTTAGTCTGCCAGTTTTCCTCAGCTGTTGGAGTCAGACTTCCTATACAATCTGTGGTGAGAAATAGTCCTGACACCAAAACTAAGCCAGCCAGTCGTGGTGCTTAAATTAGGCACTCCAGCAATCTTGTATCTGAGCTCCCTAGTTATGAAGTGGAGACAAATACTCTTCCTGTAGATTTGATTTGTGTTTTGGAAACTATATCCCTAAATGCATATGTGTTGTGGTTTGGGCCTTAAACCAGGACATTTGGAATTGTGAAGGCACAACATGCTGAACTCAGTAGAATGGTCTCCAATTCAGATTATTTTTGAAGTCTTCTAAAACATAGTTTGAAAACATTTTTTGCATGTACGATACAGAGATAAGAACTAACCAATAGTCTGTGAGTTGTCATTTATTTTTTCAAGATCTGGGATCAGTGCTGGAGCCCTCATGCAGGCAGACTTCTAGTGGTTTTTGTTCATAGGTGGGAATTCAAGTTCATCAAAATTAAAATGGTCCTACAATATAAAGTTAATTCATTTTTTTGAGGGAAATAACACCACCTTTCTCACTGTTCTGCCTGGTACAGCTGCTGCAAGCTCAAGTGACTTTTAATGGTATCTTGAAGTGACTTAGGAAAGAGCAAGGAAAAAGAAAATGAAAATGTACATTAAAAATTAAAATCATAAGAAAGTACTTAAAGTACAAACCATTAAAAGGTATATTCAAATTTATATAGAGAATTATGATCCTAATCATGGAAATAAATAAACAGTGTGGATTTTGTAACATCTTGAGACCTGTCAAAAATACAGTCACAGAGCAGGAATCACAAAATCATTCATTCCTCAAATCCACTATGAATGAGCTGCTCAATCACAACTAACCCAAAATTATTGCAGATGATTTTGTTTAATCATTTAGACAGATGAATGCAGAAATGGAAGCCGTACTTCCTTTCTTCTCTAGTGGTATAAGTCTGTAAAAAATCCTAATTTTCTTGACACCAGTGGGAATGTTACTATTCATTGCAGCAAGGTTATGGATTTACCCCTGATGCTTGCTGCTGTCAAAGGAATGTCAGTACTAATGAGTCCAGAAGCTGGAACTGCCCAGACAGCAGTGACTGTTTGTTAGAGAATTACTGGAAACTGAGTAGTTGGATAAGCACTCAACAAGGAGGAAAGACAGGCGTAGAAACTAGCAGCTGTGACATTGAGTAGGTGTCAAGCCTGAGATGGGATGGAGAAACAGATGCGTTTTCACAAGAACTGAGCCTCTTCCACTGTAGGTGGGAAAATAGGAAGAACAGGTTTGTGAGAAAGAAGAATAAACAGTAATCCACAGCCTCTACGGAAAGGGGAGAAGGGAAAGTGTGGCAAGAGAAGCAGAAGAAGAGATAGTATATTATAAATCCATTAGAAATGAAAAGGAAAAAAAAGGCAGAAAAGGAGCAGCGGTTAAATGTTCTGTGGGGAACAGAGCTACAGACGGCTGAATTTCCATCTGATATGTATTTATATCAGCAAGCCATCAAAGAATGTTTCATATAAAATAAGGAACAAAGATTTGATCTTTCTTTTATTAGGGAAAAAAAACCAACAAAAAAACAAACCACAAGAAGCTTCCTGTTTGGTTCATTAAAGTGAAAAAATCAAAATTACTACTTTTTTCAGTTGGATCAGGCCCACGAGAAATTTTTCACTAGAAAGGCAGTACCATGAGAATCAGACTCATCATCAAGAAACTCAAATTTCCAGGTAGTAATGCAGAGTAAAAAGCAGTAACTAGAACTGTAAACATGATGACATTAGAAATTCACTTTGGCAAGACAGTTGTCCAGCATGCTCTCTCAGAGAAGAAAGTTTCAGTGCCATAACTTCCCATGAAGTGCATATGACCCAGATGATTATGTTGTAGCTGCTACTGAGCATTCCTGTTAGGAGACAGTTTAATAATTTAAAAAGATCCAGTTTCAACGGTGGCTTTTGTGGTGCTTAGAACAAGATAACCTTGGTAAAAGGTCCAAGGTAGACATTTTATAGGTGGAGAGTGAAACTCAAACATTTTAGTACGATGTGTATAAGCCATCTTTGACTGACTGTTTTGTTTCGCATTAATGCTCGGCATCAAGAATGCTGAAATTCCAGCAAGTCGGAGACCTGCATTCAGCACCCAGGACATTCAATGCCCAAACTTTTTAATGGATATCTGATTCTGCAAGTTTTTTACCGTTTCAACTAAGGCTTTGAGATTTCCTGGTTCCCTACAAAGGACTCAGTGTCGTAGCTGGGAGGTGCTGCGGGGTGGTGACCGTGTTTACTGAAAGGTATATTTTTTCTCTGTTGTGTTCGGCACATTTTACAGTGACATCTAGTGACTAGTTCAGTTAAGTGCAGGTATGTACTTCAGATCTCGCTTCTGTCCTTGTTAGCTCTACTTTACCTCCACTGTGGTAAAAAGTCCATAATCTGAAAGCAGGGACTTGGCAAAGACACTCTGGTTCTCCATTTCTGGACTCTCGGTGCCTTCTTCCTCCTCTCGCTGTCCCCAGCTTGGGGGAGAGTGGATGTAGAATGCCGGTAGCAAATTGGGCTAGAGCTGCTTCAGGTTTTTCATAGTCTTTACTGAAGTCTCTATATTCTATGTTCATCACTTGTAGTACCGGTCTAGTGTAAATACATTTAAGGAGCAGAGTTCCTGAGTTTGAGATCTGGGCTTAAACTGAGGCATTCTTAAAGTCTGAATTCATCCCAATATGAACATAGGAGTTTATTTTTCAAATCAAGATTTTAGTCCATGTCTGTCCCTGTCAACTGGTACTCTAGTTTGCAAACTTTTAATTTGGTATTGTTTATCCCTTTTGCACTTTAACAGGGATAGGGATGAGGGCTTGAATCAAGCAACTTTGCATACATTTTGCCTCTTTTCTAGAAGTAAATAGCGCAGTGTTATGCATGAACAGCCCTGGTGATCCCTGGAGGTAACTGGTTTGGCACCTTGTTGTTATCTTACCATTAACCATACAGCTTTTGTTTTTTTTTCTTTACTGTCACCTTCATGCAATAAGGCCCAGACTCCAGCAATGCAATGCTTTTTTATAAATGCAGGCGTTTGCATTGTTGAATTTCTTCCCGTCTCTGTGGCTCTACACCATAGGGCTGTGCAATTCTTTTTGCATGGAAACTTATTCTCAGTAATTGACATTGTCTTCCTACTCTGTGTTACCTGATGCTTCAGTAACCATGTAACTGTCTTCTCCTTGGACCAATAGTTTTATTAAAATACTAAGCAGAACTGGGACTGGCACTGATTTCAGAAAGACACCCCTTTTCTTCCTAATAGTATAAATGGTTATAATCTCTTCTTCTTACCTATCTAATAGTTATTCTTTTAATCTCCATTTTTTCCACTTTAACAATTAATCTCCCTTGAGGCAGGGAAAGCAATTCTTGGTTTAAGTCTATAGCGATTAGTTCCAATGCATTGAGCTTCTCTAAAAAAACAGGTATCTTATTGAAGAGAGACACTATAGACTGCCACAATCCAGCTTGATAAAACTATGTGGCATTTTATCACAGTTTTAATTTACCTCTCTGTCCTAGATTTACTCATTCTACAGTAATGGTACTAAAGTCTTGCAAGATGCCAGTCCTATCTGCTCACTTGCTCCTTCTAAAAATGCACATAGAATGTTTTTTTGCTCTGGGTCACAGGGTATTGCTGTCAAATTATAGGAATAAATATCCTATCTGCTGTACCACTGATTTTTTTACACCTTTGGATGCAGACTATTTACCCTTTTATTTTCAGTTTTGTTGTGATTGTCCAAATTTTGGTAATTCATAGGATGTGGCAAATGCTTCACTCCCATGAGGTGCTCTACTCTTATTCTCATGAATGTAATCATCCCTATTGAAAACAGAGCAGCAGCTGTATTTAATTGCTAGGGTAAACCTAAATTATCCTTTGACTCCACCGCATTGTGACTGGGAAAAGGCCTCATTTCTTCCCTCTTTAGACTTTCTCTACTTCAGAACTTAAGAGCCAAGATTCCGTTTTCTTTGTAAGTCCATCTAAACCCTTCTGGGTGTATTTCTGTACTTCTCATGTCTGAAGAGTGCTCTTCGCCAATGAACGCCCTTTCCATTGCTGTACAAGCTCTCCACTTAGTTGTGTTTTACACTGAGGTGCCTATTTTGATGAGTTTTCCTTTCTTTTGAGATTTGATTTCAGTGTTTTTCATTATTTACACACTTGTGTTACTCTGGACAACCCTGCTAATTAGTTTTTTCAGTTTCTCAAAGTTTGCATTTCAGAGACACAAATGTAGTAATAGATCTATTTTTGCCTATATTGAAATTTTAAGATGAATTGAAGCAGCTCATGATTGCTCCATTTTAAAGGAATGTGGATGCTTTATTTAAGGTATATGTAAGGTACACATAGATTCTATTCAGTCACATTTTTAACCACCAAGGGTTATCCACAGCAGTTCAATCCATAGGCATCGTGCCAAATCTATGTTGTTTTAGACAGCTGTGTTTGTGAAACATAAAAGTACAAAGCAAGCAAAGGAGAAGGACGTATTTGCAACTTCTCAGGCTCCATCAAAATTTCATTTACTTACTATGGACTCTTCACTGAAACCTTCAGGCATAATACAAATGAAGATAATGCACTGTGGATTTTGACAAATATAGAAGTTTCAAAATAATTAAGAATGCAGACTACCGATTAAAGAGTTTTTTAAATGCTGTATCAGTTTATGAATCATCTGCCCATTGGTCATGATATACAGGCGAATTAAAAATTAGCCAAAGGATATTAATTAAAGAAGATTAAAAGAAAAATGCTACTTATCATGCAAGAGAATGGAATGTGCTTATTGTTGAAGCAAACCTCTAACACTTTAATATGTATATAAGATTATGATGTGTGTTTCACTCATAATTGCAATATGTGGAATTTGAAACAAGCAGAATGTGCTCCGGAATTGGCAATTTCTTACAGGATTGAGATTCTTCTGTCAGCCACTGCTTTATGAAGTGGCCATCAAATTCAGAGCCAGAGACAAGCTGGACTTCCCAGATGGATTCTTTAGCTCAAGATTTTTAAAAATGGAAGTTCTCTCTTTATTTGTAGTCCTTTAGAGAGATCTGTCCATAATGGTGGGGATATTTGGTTTCTATATGAGCTCTTAAATATTACTGTATTTGGAAACTTTCTGGTTTATGATAGCAAAAACTAACTGTTGTTTAGTGTCCAGGAGCAGAAAATCACAGAATCACAGAATGGTCAGGGTTGGAAGGGACCTCTGGAGATCATCCAGTCCAATCCCCCTGCCAGAGCACGTGCACCTGCAGCAGGTTTCACAGGAATGCATCCAGGTGGGTTTTGAATGTCTCCAGAGTTGGAGACTCCACCACCTCTCTGGGCAGCCTGTTCCAGTGCTCTGCCACCCTCAAAATAAAGAAGTTCCTCCTCATGTTTAGATTGAACTTCCTATGTTCAAGTTTGTGCCCGTTACCTCTTGTCCTATCACTGGGCACCACTGAGGAGAGTCTGACCCCATTCTCTTGGCACCCTCCCTTTCAGTATTTATGAGCATTGATAAGATCCTCCCTCAGTCTTCTCTTCTCCAGACTAAAGAGACCCAAGTCCCTCAGCCTTTCCTCATAAGAAAGATGCTCCAATCCCCTAATCATCTTTGTAGCCCTTTGCTGGACCCTCTCCAGCAGTTCCCTGTCCTTCTTGAATGGGGAGGCCAGAACACAGAGAACACAGTACTCCAGATGTGGCCTCACCAGGGCAGAGTAGAGGGGGAGGATAACCTCCCTTGACCTGCCGGCCACACTCTTCTTGATGCACCCCAGGATGCCATTGGCCTTCTTGGCCACCAGGGCACATTGCTGGCTCATGGTCATCCTGTTGTCCCTCAGGACTCCCAGGTCCCTTTCCACAGAGCTGCTCTCCAGGAGGTCAGCCCCCAACCTGTACTGATACATGGGGTTATTCCTCCCCAGATGCAGGACCCTACACTTGCCCTTGTTGAACTTCATTAGGTTTCTCTCCACCCAAATCTCCAGCCTGTCCAGGTCATGCTGAATGGCAGCACAGCCTTTTGGTGTGTCTGCCACCCCTCCCACTTTTGTGTCATCAGCAAACTTGCTGAGTGTACACTCTATCCCGTCATCCAGGTCATTGATGAATATATTGAAAAGGACTGGACCCAGTACTGACCCCTGGGGAACACCACTTGTTACTGACCTCCAACTACAACTACTCCAACAACAAGTCTGTGTCACTAGCCACAGCCCTCTGAGCTCTATCTGCCAGCCACTGTTCAATCCACTGCACTGTCCATTCATCTAACCCACACTTCGTAAGCTTGCCTGTGAGAACGATGTGGGAGACAGTGCCGAAAGCCTTGCTGAAGTCAAGGTAGACAACATCCACTGCCCTCCCCTCATCCACCCATCCAGTCATGCCATCGTAAAAGGCTATCAGATTAGTCAGATGTGACTTCCCCTTGGTGAATCCATGTTGATTACTTCTGATATCCTTTTCCTCCAGAAATCCTAGATGTTGTGGCCAAGTACCTATTTGATTTTAGTTGGTCTAACAGGCAAGCATTTGATCTCTCTGTTTATGTGTTCCATTTTCTAAAGTGGGATGGTAGTATTTAGAGCACGTAGCAAAGGTGTCCTGGGTTTACAATCACCCTGTGTTGCATGAATGAAAGGGCTACCTTCTGTTAAAGCAACTTTCATTAAAGTTTCAGATAGTTTATGGGAAGGAAAATCTATTTTAGGAACCACTTGTGAGTGGGAGAAAGGAGGAAATGAGCTCTCCTGGGTACCCCTCCTTCTAACAGTGTTGCTGTAAACTTTTCTTTCTGAGGAGAGAAAGGTTCCCATTTGCTTTCCATTCATATACTTTAAAATGATTGCAAGAGTAAATTACCCCTACCAAAAAAAATCTAATACCTATTATACCTATATTTCAGTTCCCCAGAATCAAACTCAAATCTTGGGTGCATCAGGTAACAAGAGGAGAAGCTGGGAAATATCTCGAAAACTAATTTCCTACACAGTATCTGTCACTTTTTGACATCTTTTTCATCTAAAATGTTGGTAAATAAAACACGTATATATATAACATTTAAAATGTTGATAAATGTTGTACACACAAACAGCTGGTGGCCAGGTGTCCTTATAGCTTCAGTACTGTTGTGACTGTGGCATTGGACTAATGGAGAAGCCCGTCAAGAAGGCTGCCCTGGCTTCGCCTTACTGGTGCTGAAGTGTGTGCAGAGTGGTTGGAGTGTATGGAGAGTTGGATAGCAAACACGATTCAGAATTTGAAGCTAGTTCAACGGAGGCTGTTGGTAACACATTGCAGCAGACATGGCTGGCTTAAAAAAGGCCTGTTTATTTCCCCTTTACAATAGTATCAGAACACAACAGCGCATGGGGGTGAAAGCTAACGGAGGAGAATCATGTCTTTGCTAAGCCATATCAGCCTGCAGCTGGTCACTGGGAAAAATATGTTTGCAGACAGGGCTGGATGCCACTGTACTGTGGATGAAGGATGGGCTGCCAGGCAGGGGGGAGCTCATTTCACTGCCATGTCACCTACTTTACATGCAATATTGGGAAGTGCTGGATGTGGTAGAAGGTTTATGGCTGGTAAAATCTGAGAGGAAAAGAAAGAACAGACTGTATTATGCAGAAATGCATGCCAAAGGGTTATCACTCCTTGCACTGCGTGTTCATCTCATCCATTTCTACTCCAACATGTGTATGTTCTGGGTACCTAAACACCTTTTCTACTGTAAGAGTGACATTTTCCAGTAAAGGAATCAAAGTGGTGAGAAACTGAGGGAATTGTACAAGGTCATACAAGAACTCGTGTTTAAACAGGTAGTTGAGCCTAAATTTCTTGTGATAGGCTAGTAGTCTAACTGGTGTCCCATGCTACCTCGACGGAAGGAAAACATTCTGTAGGTATATCTCCCTCAATAGCTTTCAAGGAAGCCGCACCCAGAAGATTAGCACCTCTGTAACTGGTGCTGCTGCAAATCCAGCATCCCTTGCGGTGTGCGAGTTGCCAGCAATGTACTGATTTGCACTGAAGGAGCACTGTTTTCTGGACTCCTGCAGCTCTTCGCTGCAACAATCTGTAGAGACAACAGAATACCTACAGCTTTTCCCATTTGTCTTTTTCTCTGGTAATAAAGGGCTGAGAAGTGCTGTGAATCAAAAGATTAGCTACAACCACACGGCTGTCACAGTGAACTGTTCTGCATCCTGCTGCGCTGGCATTGCTTTGTGTTGGAAGAATGAGTTGTGATGTGCAGGGACAGGTAAAGCGTGTTGTTGCTTCAGGGTAAATGAATGCTAAAAAGTGTGCATATGCACAATTTGGACATGTTTCCTGGATTGCCAAGGAAGGCAACAAATGAGCGGTGAAGAAAATCTTTTCTAAAACATTTATGGCAGCTTGGAGAATTCCTCCTCTCTAACATTCTTATAATTGCTGTGACCTACAACTGGTTGAACATTCATCCCATTGTAATGTTTTATCACTGAAAAAGGTTGATTTCAATAGTCAAGGTATATCTCTGCTTGTAAACTTGTCTGTGAAATTCTTTTGAGGTTACTCATTTTTGGTAAGATTGGAAACATGCAAAAATAAAGTTATTCAGCTATTTGAATACAGATACTTTCTATGGAATATTGGGAATACTAAAAATATTTGTCTCAATGAAACAAAAAACCCCAACATTTAGCACAGAATTCTGTAGTTTTAGCTTAACTTGTGTGCAGTGATATCCTGCAATGTCAAAATTTCTCCACAGATGTTAAGTTCTGCACTTAAACCTGTAAGTCTAGATGACATCACTCTGTCAACTCTCTAACAAGAAAATGAGCACAGAGAATATCAGGCTCTTCCCATCCTAGTCCAGGCTTGGCCATGATCTCTGTGGGCCTTGGTTGTCTCTAAAGCTGCTGTGTTGGTGGGCTTCTCAGAGTTTTGTGATACAATAATTTGAAAGGTTTTGGATGTCAAGTTTGTTTTGCGGCAAGAAACTCCATTTTACCTTCTCTCACCAGAAGGACTTATGGCCTATCTGGCTTCAGAGTCGGAAGATGTACATGACTCAAAATTTTACACTGTTCAGGCTGTCCTGACATTTCCTCCCTCCAATCATGAAAAGCCTTCAGCTTTGACACCCAGCTTTGATCTAGCTTCTCTTTATGCCACACATGTATCATTAGTCTGTGTTTCCTACATTTAAAATTTATCTCTAGAATAGCACTCTGCTGGCATGATTACACAACAGATGTAGTGGTTGGAAGCTCTGTCACACATACTTATCAGCATACCTGTGTGTCTGATGGTAATGTGTATTAGTCAGGAAGTGGCCTCAGATCAAAGTCTGTCATTTCTTTAAATACCTTTCAGTTGCTCCTGCATCTGTGAGCCACTCTGTTCTCTTCCAGTTCAAAGAAAAGCTGGTTGCTTTTAACCATTTGTAGTTTGTACTAAAACAGAAGAGAGGAAGAGATCACAAATCATGCAAGGTGACTATTGCTTCCACCTATTAATGGACAATTTTTGGATGAAGGCAGGTGTTACAGGGGCATCTCATCAGTACGAACATTCTCAGTCCAGCGCTCGGTATCTCTATTCTTTCTAAAGAGTTTTTCACAATATAATCTGGAAAGCTGGAGCCCTTCTGAGTGCAAGAGCTGCTGTAAGTGCTGTCTGTTGCATTAGTCATCATCTTCTTGCTGTCACCTTGTTCCTCTCACCAACTGATTGTCTTTCTCTGTATAGTTTGGCTGTGAGAGCAATCAACAGGCAGTTTGTGGGCGCCTTCCCAACAAGGTGTCAATCTAACTCCCCCTTGTCTCTCTCGCTGTAGTGATTCAATGTAAATGTTATGAAGCTACATCAATGCCTAAAGAGCTTTCTTTCCCCAAAATGCTTTGCTGCTTTTGAAATGTGCTTCCTCACTCTCAGGAGATGCCATCCAAGGTTAAGGAGCTTTAGGACAAGCTTGAAGCCATTTGCTATCTAGCTTGAAAGAAGCATGTATAAGATCAGTGGCTCCTGTTCCTGTTGTGTACTGGGCTAGGCTTAATTAAAACTATACTTCTTAGCTTTCAATGTTTAATTCTTAGCAGGATCAGCCCCAGTCACTCCTCATTTAAAATTTTGTGAGACAGCATTTAGCCTCTGAATGTTAGTTTCAGGGTTTCTTCAGTTATTCTGAAACCTTTTCTCATCATATCTTGTTTTTTTTTCCACCTAAATGAAGTGTAAGGAGGGCCGATATTCCAGAGAGAAGTTAGCTGGCTTAGGTTTCTGACCTAGTGAATAGGTTCTAAGATATGTCTCTGTGCAGTCACTCTGCAGCAGAAAAACCTCACTAGATGACACCATGCTAGTGGTTTTGGATTAAAAAAAAAAAGCATTCTGTTCGAAATCAGGCTGAGGTTCCCTGCCTTAACTGCAAACCCCTTTATTACATGTAGCTACAAGGTTCCCTTCCTTCCTGAGGCTCCCCAGCCTGGTCACTCACAGGTAAGCCTGTTCGCTCAGCAGAAGGGACTAGTCCCAGTACAGAAGCATTTTGTAAAAAAGGGGAAATTTTTTGGCCAGCTAACGTCCACGGCAAAACTTAAAGATAACTTTAGCGGCCTGTGATTTTCATCTAAGATCTTTTCTGTGAAGAAGCTGTGAAGTAAAAGTGAACTATGGTCGGCCCCCAAGGACGGTTATAGAACCTGGTGCCACTTCCTGCAAGCCCTGTCAAAGAACTATGGAGCTGTCTAAGGCCTATGACAAAGATTGTTTCTCCATGCTCCAGCGAGGGTGCGTGCACCTCTTAAGGTGCTCTTAAGGCTCTAAGTGAGGTGCTGCATTATAACGGGTAGTCCACTTTTAGAATTCCCTTGGGCCTCTGTCTCCGAGTGTGTGCTGACTTCTGGAGAAGGTTCTGTTCCGCTCTGCACTGTGCCACTTGGGCACATTGTACTCTTCAAGTATGGAGAGAGCTGAGATGCAGCAAAGGGCAGTACGGGCAAAGCAAATAAAAAAGATCTGTTAAGTACAGAGTTCTTTCTACTTAATTTTCTGCTAACCCACGTAATTGCAGAAACTAAAATGATTGTGATGCATGCTGTTCCTTATGGTGAATTACTGAGATCCTCTGA
This sequence comes from Anarhynchus alexandrinus, assembly GCA_008711295.1. Taxonomy (NCBI): domain Eukaryota; kingdom Metazoa; phylum Chordata; class Aves; order Charadriiformes; family Charadriidae; genus Anarhynchus; species Anarhynchus alexandrinus. The sequence goes on from VUYV01000013.1 coordinate 1,054,694, forward strand.
GCGTGACCTGGCTCGGCTGTAGTTGCTCCTTTCAGATGAGGTTTCAGAAATTACCTATTATTTGACAAATCTGGCATTTGAAACAATCACTTTTTTTTTTTTTTTTAACTGCCTTCAGGGTGAATGCCACTTCCTCTGGCAGAAAAATCAGCATGTAACTGCAGACTTTGCAGTTGGCTTTTCTGAGTAGCTCCAACAACGTTCACAGAATGCTAACGCACGGAAGCTCGTGTCCTGTTGAATATGTCTCTTTGCTCTTAGCAGCTGTCTTGTACTTCTGTTCCAGCCCTTCTGCATCCATATGTTTTTTTAACGTTAAGAATTTTCACAGCAGTAAGAAGAGTACAAAATTTACGTGCCAGCAGTGGTAGCTACCGTCCTAAAATGAGCAATACACTTCATAGTGAAACATGACCAGCTGGCCCAGCCATATGACTCTAGTGATTCTTCATAAGCTTGTTTTGACTCATTTTGAAGGTGTGGAAAAAATGGGAAAGGCCAAGGGGGGAGCAGGAAGCCAGGAACAGCCAGGCAAGGCTGGGGGGGGAGGGGGAGAGCAGGAAGCCCACCAGGCGCCAGGGCTGCCAGTCAGCCAGAGGGTACTCGCCACCTTATTCCTCGGAGTTCTTTCCAGAGGCACTTCTTGGAAAAGCGCTGCCATTTCTCATGCAATAACAGAAGACAGTGAAATGGAAAGCTAGAAAAGCAAAGTGTGATTAGTTTTAAAAGATAGCACAAACAATAAATGAAAATTATGACCAGTTGTGAACGGGAGAAGCGTGAAGGACTGAGACGAATTTATACTCTTCTAGCTGCCTTCTAAGTGAAAAATGGGCATGAAATCCCCTGTGTGCTGATTTGCATGCATGAGAAAAGGGGTTGGCTGGGTGAAAAATAGCCTGTAGTGCCCATCCTTCACTTGTTAAATAATGTAGACAAAGGATAAGCGAGAGATTCATCGTCGGCGTGTTTGTACCCGAGCGATCTCCGTGCCGTTCCCACAGCCGGATCGGGCCCCGTGGCTTTGCATCTGTGACCAGTTCCACCTTTGTGAACCCCTCCCCGCGGCTCCCGGGCACACCGAGGCAAGGCAAAGACGGGCCCCGGGCCGGGCCGTTGTTCCACGGCTGTGAGAGGACACCCCCTGCCCAAACAAGGGGGGCCCGTGGCCGTGGCGCGGCGGGCGGTGCCCGCCAGGTGGCAGCAAAGGGCTGGGAACGCCGCCGGCCCCGCGCCCGCCGGGGGACTCGCGGGGGACACCCCGGGGTGGCGGGAGGGGGGACACGGAGCCTGCGGGCACCAACGTGGGCAACCAAAACACCCGTCTGGCACCGTGGAGGCTCTGCATGGCTCTGCATGGGCGGGCTCCGTCTGGTGCCGCGGGAGTTAAAAAGGGGTACAGAATCAATGCGACGCTGGATGATTGCAGTGGCGTAAACAATTGTAATGTTTATTTTTAAAAAACGTTTCTTCAAATACATTTGATATTCTACAGCTTGGGTGTTAATTTGTTACATTTCTGGAGTGACCCTTACTTCAGAGCTCACATATCCCCACTGTAAATGAGCTCTCCAATTCCCTGGCATTCTCCACACAGTGTAAGAAATACTGTAAGGCCTTTTAAGTGCCCATTTCATGTTTCCATGACTAGTTATTCCTAATGAAGTGCATGAATTCATAATGCATATTGAGATAACGTTAAGATTTGTAGCCTGAAGCAGGAAAAAGTAGAATGGCAAATACTTGGCCTTTGCTGATAACTTGGTTGGTTGTAAAGGGAAGGTCAAAATTCATATGCTTGGCAATGAATTTCTAGCAACTGTCAGCTGCTTCCCAAAACCTCATGTCATTCTACTTACATGTGATTTTTATACTTAACTTCCACATTAAAGACTTTATGAGAGTTCTAAATCTCCCTCTGTTAACCACGGGTGAAGATGTGCAGTCTCACAGCCCTTTAATCCCTATATATCAGTCCATGCTTTTCTAAAGTTGTGTAGATAGTTAGCTATTAGCCTAAACGTGACTGTTCCCTTTCTCCAATCTGATGAGAGCATTCTTTGGAGGTTGAACTGAAACTAAGAAATGTTTTGTTTTAAAAGGTGTTCTAACACACACCCTGATCACATTTATGGATGCTTTTAAAATATGTATTTTTTTTTTTAACAAGGAAAGTGATAATGCCACCTTGTAGATATTAATCAAAACTGTTGAAACTATTTTCAGAAATTGCTTAGGTGTCTGGAAAGCTGTCTTATTAGAAGGCAAGGATGATGAATAGCCACTGTCCTGCATATCTACTTTTGTGCCATAGCACTTTTCATTTGCAGATCTCAAAATGCTTTCTTTTCAGTGACTCAGGAACTTTCATGAGCCGTCTCTTTTATGGACAGTTGTGTCAGATGAGTGACTGCTTGTTAATGACTGGCAGAGCTGGTAGGAAATCCCCCTCATGATACTCTAGGAAGCCCAATTTATCTCTTTTGAAATGAAAATGCATCTTACCATGGTCCTTAATGGGATACTTCTTTGAATGTGCTCACATGTAGTAAATTCCTTTCTTTTCAATGAGCAGAGGATGGAGTTAGCTACTTGCTTATTGACATAGTTAGAAACCTTTATTGGAGATCATTGGATCAGGTTGTTCCTATGTGCATAGGGTTGTTATTGAGCCTGAAGTATTGTATGACAAACCCAGGGCCAGAAAAATTACTTTGAGATGCAGGAGAACCAAGTGAGTCATTCTTCACTATGGTGTTTGCTTGTTTATTTTCAAGAGAGCGTTTCCCAGCCACGAATGTCCAAACCAGTGCTCTTTGGTATTGTATTGTACCATAATGTGTTTCTAAATATTTTGGTGAAGGATATATGGCAAGACTGTATTGGGTATGCCTATAAAATACATATGAGTTGGAATGGGTTGGTACATCTACATAGCCCAGCTGGTTTCTCTAAGGAGTGCTGCCCTTGTCCAGGTGTTCCTGCCCTTCCTGCAGAGCTTGTTTTCCATGGGGAACATCAGAAGTTGCTTTGATATTGAGATTTTACTTTAAATTAGGGCAAAAAAAGAATATGGTTATTTTCATGTGAGCAATAGAACTATGACCATAGTCCCCCATTCCCCTGTGTAGCTTCCATATCTCTTCCACTTCAATAGCATGCTCAAGCACAATCTCATTTGCCTTTTGTACATATTTTTCAGTATTTTTTGCTTAAGAGCTTTGCTCATCAATATTTGCATTCAAATGGAGAGTTAGTACTTCAGCTGATCATTCTATTGATTTCCTCCAAAATATATTTTACCAGTGAAAATTGATTGAATTTAACTGAAGTGGCAGAAGATTTGGAAAAAAGATGTAATGAGGTCTCAGCCTTTTTTGTCACACTCAGCTTTTATTTGCTAAAATCCTAATATCTCCAGCATAAGCGAGAGAAAGCAAGATGGATAGGAAAAGGCAATATAACATTGTAGAATTAGTTTGAATTTCTTTCATATGTGGGCCATTTTGGCATCTTGCTGTGTACATTTAGAGGATGGAGTACTCAAAATAAGCTGAGCTTTTCCCCCTTCACATTGATCCAGTAGGGTTCAAGGTAACCCATCACCTGGTCAAAAGCTCATTACTGTGTTAAGTGAGTCAGCTGATATAAGCAGTTCTTCTGCTGAACATGCTGCTCCTATATGCAGCTATAAGTGATTTTAAATCTTTTTTTTTTTTTTTTAGCCAGAGAAATATGGAAGCATATATCACTTCTGTGGGACCATGTGTTTCTTGGGGTTCACACAAATCAGTTTACAAATAGAAAGTGTAAGGGCAAGTATGGCCTTCACTTCCTTGCTGAATCGGTAACCATACCTGTTTGTGTCAAGGGAGGAGGAGAGGAACAACAACAAATACTGTTCTAAGAGCACAGAGAAAAGGGGGAATATTATTTGTGGTACTGTGAGGTGTGAACACAGAGCTAAGTGGGAACAACAAGGGGACGAGTAAACCATCCCCAAAACAGACCTGGCACAGCTTGTGCCTGGCTCTGGCCACATCTGTCATATGTTGTGTCTGGCCTCAAGGCAGCCCTCAGGAGGACGGTGGTCAGAACACATAGGGACCTGTATGCCCAGGCGCATCTGGCACTGTAGTAGGCATCTGGCACGTGTAGTTAGACTCCAGCCCAGTTAGGCTTGTCTGGCAGCCCTGTACGCAGGAGGTTGGCTCTGAGGGCAGGCATGCCTACAGCTGTTCTGCAGTCTGCCTTGTGCAGTCAGTCTCAGATCTGTTCCTGTTGTGCTTCCAGAGCCACGTGCATCCCATCTTTGGGACTGCCTGTGAGCTGAGTAACTTGAAAGCAATGGGGAGTCAGCACTTTGTCTAAGCATAAAAGGTCGTGTAACCGACTTTTAAAGGGCTTCCCAGTGCGTCTCTCATAAGAATCAAATAATGCTTGATGATACGTCTGTTTTCACAGGGTTTTGAGGTAGATATTGTACTGCTCAGAGACAGACTGTTCTGATTACTTCTGTAGGGAATAATGTACATTTTAGCTACCCTTCCGCCAAGATGTTTCAGTGGAAAACTGCATAGATGATTAACAAACTTGTGCCACTGGAAATACAGTCTTCCAGCTTCATGTGGTGGTTGCTAAAAATGAAACCTGAATATTCAATTAAAATGATATTAAGTGGTATTCTCAGGCAAACTCTTGTCCTAAGCAAAATTGCAGCTAGAGGTCTCTGTGTACATGTAGAAGGCAGCAAAATGGCAGGCTAAAATGCGTATCAGAACTCATCTGTCACTCTCAGAAGTTTGTCTTATAGTATATTGGAAAGATTTTCTGATTCCAGATAGGTAAAATGCAGGCTTTATATTTCTATGACAGGTACACTTAGGCTTACTCCTGCTAACACCTTTCCTTTGTGTGGCTCTGCATTATGCATCTACCAGCACATAAATGATTGTTGCAGGCATGTCGTTCATTGGCTTCTCTGGGATTTAAGGTGCTCCTTCATGGGTTCCCTGGCAAGGAAGGACAGGGTATGTCTGTGTAGTAGAGTTTGCTCTATGGCTGCCAACAACAGCTACTATGCTCTGTTGCTAATTTGCCTAGGAGTGTTTTACCAGAAAGTGTAATTTAATGCAAGGCAAAGAGCTCAGATTTTAGCCCTCTGTTAGTGGTGTAAGGTCTTTCTTTCTGCGGGTGTCCATATCCTTCCCGCTGCAGAGGACTTACGGGCATTACAATGATAGTGTCTGCGTCTTTGGCCAGAGGTAGTGGCACTTCATCTCAGAAGAGGAATTGGCTTCAGAAAAAAAGCTTGGCTGATCAAAGTGCAGTATTACTAATTCGGACCCTTTTCAGCAATAGTGTAAAAAAATGGTATGCACTTGTGTAAGAGTGAGGAACACAGCACCAAAGTAATTTGCGTGGATTCATGGCACAGCCAGGAACAGAATCCCAGTTTCTTAATCCAGAGGTCAGTGATGGTTTAAGAGAGGCAGTCTCCCCTGCTAATGTCTGTTCCATAAGCGCGTCTGTGTTTTCCAGATTGAAAATAAAAAGAATTGTTAAAAAGTGCCTGCAGTAGAGAATGTGATAAGTACCCAAGAGTGAACACAGAAGCCATGTAAATCTCCTGGATTGGTTTAGCCCCCAGTGGCCGCGATTTTTTAGATCAAAGAAATGGAAAAGAATATAGAAGTAGGAACATGACAGCTCCCCAAATGTAACTGCTCCAGGTTTCTCTTTTTGCAGGGGAGTTGACTCACAATGGAGGGAATGTGTCGTTTCCTTTAATTCTTTCTGTATTTTTGGATCTGAAGATTGTTAGTTTCTCTTTGAAGAGTTTACTTTATAGCTTCATGATGAGCTGCAGGTGGCTGGTGGAATCAGGGTGACAATCTATCATTCATTATGACACCTTTTGCTGACTAAGAGTGTCTTTTAAAAATGAATTGCTTGATTAATGCGCATTTTTATTAACATTATTAATTCTCAGCCTACTTTGTACATGGAACTGACCTGGAATAAACTTGCTCAAAAAAGCATCAAAAATTCCCTAGTAGCATAAAGTGAAGTAGCAGCCTTCTCTCTGCCGTGTGCAGTTAGTGCAAAGGAACCGCAAAACTTAGCGCAACTGTGTGTTTCTAATTCTAAAATTAACAGTGTAGTTTTTAGTGAACAAGGTGTGTGAAGAATAAATCTTTTATCTGTTGTATATGATCTAGCTCATAATAACTACAGGAGAAGTTATCCCTTTTACTGATACAGAATGCGTATGGGAAAGTGCTGAAACAGTAAGAGGAGACATGCCTGTCATAACTGACCAACTCTTGCAAAGTGCTTGGTACTTTCCTTTCTCACAGAGGTCCGTGGGAGTTGAAGGCATGCTGCACTTTGCAGTCGGCACTTAGCACATCTAATCTAATCCATTTTTAATGTGACTTTCACTTTGAAGCATCATGCTCTATATGAAAACCAGATACAGCAATGTGATGTTATTGCTAATGTTTCTAGATGCAGTGAGGTCAGAAAGTACAAAGTCTTATAGCAACTACCTCCTTTGACTCTAGATTGACAGCTATAGAAGTTAGCAAGATAGACAAAGTTGTTTCACAATTTTCAGCATGTTAACGTAATTTGAAATATTCACATTTCCAGTTTGCAATAGCAGGGTGCCTTCCCTATCAGCAGACTTCACCCTTTCTTACACTGAAATAAAAAATCCTTTTGTTCTTGACTTTGCTGGGGCAACTTTGAGCCTTTCCTGTGTTTTTTTCTAAAGGATGAAATCAAGGGACCTGTATTTATAGGGGAAGATTGTGATTGTACAGTTGGATGTCTTTTGCTCACACACCAAAGTACATTTACAGCCTTATGTGACTGTATCTCATCTGTAGTCCAAGTCTGCTCCATCTGTCTGCATAGTTGGGATGTGTCAAGTACAAGTGCTCTGGATGTCCTCAGTCCTTTCTTCTTCTCTTCGGGGGGTACGCGGAAGTGAGAATAACAAATCCAGCCAAAGATGGACTTCTCACCGTGATTCAGTCCTCCTACTTACTGGTTAAGAGATGCAAAGGTTGCACATGTACGGAGTGATATGCTAGAGGTCTGTAGCTCTTTGATGTCTAGCTGGCATGGCTTCGTCCTGCGGAGTTCCCCATCCAAACATAGTTTGGTTTCCCAGTCCACTGCTTCATGATGCTTTGAAGAAAACGGAGAATGGAAGCTTGGGTAATTATGGAAGGTCTTGTCTTTACTTGGTTGCTCATAACTCTTTGAATAAGCCGCTTCTTCCAGCCTTCTTTATTGGTTAAAAAAAATTTGGGCTTACCCTGCATTAACTACAGCGATTGTGATCGTTCCTTGATTTGCAAGCTGGTTCCATAGAAACAAAGAGGGCCTATTTTCCTTTTCCACATCAAAGCACACTAAGCTTCTTGTCTGCGCCTCATCAAAGGAATGATTTCAGCACATGTATTCCTCAGAAAATGACAGGAGGAACTAGGAAACAAAATTGAAATGAAACATTAATTTAAAAGAACACAAGCATCCTAATTGGAGATTTACTTTAACAGATATCCCCATGTCTGAAAAATGATGGCTGCGAGCATAATCAGGCTTTCAGCAGGCACCACCTCTGAATTGTTCATAATAACTCTTAAATCTGTTTGCTGTGATTTTAAAATGAATTTAGAAGCCATCATCTGTGAGGGTAATCTAAGGGACCACATCTTGATCCTTTGCTCAAGAAAGATGTATTCATTAAAACTGCTAAAAACAACAGAGAACAGAAGGCATGTCAAGGTCACTGTGATATTCTTGTTCTGAAATTACTGCAGTAGTCTGTACAGCATATATATAAATCATATCTGGGCCAGCTAAGTTCCACTGACTCAGCTAACGTTACACCAGGGATGAAGTGGCATAAGGTATCAGTGCTTTCTGTGAGAAATCCAATACAATGTGTCTCCAAACCACGTTCATCTCATACAGTCAGAAAACCATTGCAAAAGCAAACATCCCAAATTCTCATCAGTCGGGGTTCGTGGTGGATATAAAGACTATTCCTTGCAGCTGAGGAGTATGGGCTGTCACAGTACAGTCAGCAAAGAGAAGCTGCCTCTTTGTCCTTTATAAAGAAAATAATTGTCTCATTAACATTAACAAAAAAAAATCGGGCACATTTGTCGGGTTAAATTCAAGAAAGTATTGTGAATGTTTGAATGTATTGCAGCTTACATGTGCAAAGACATCCAGTCCTAATTCTTTCAGAATACCCTGATGATGGATTTTTGAGGGTTTATAGGCAAGAGATTAGAAAAGCCACATGTCGAGAGTGACAAGGAGACAGACACACAAACACGGCGTCCGGGATGGAGGAGCATTTATTAATAAAAAGAGACGTCCATACAGTGCTGACTGCTAGCAAGTGATGCACTCCCATGGAGTGGGTGTGAGTTTCCCATGGAATTAAATTAAGTTCCATTTAATCCTATTTATTATTTAATTAAAAGGCAGGGTAGCGGGAGACCTGCATCTCCTCTGTTGGAGCCCTTCACTTTTTAGCGCTCAGCTTTGTGTCATGCAGTATGAGGTGGAAAGCAGCTGCCCAAGCAGTGTCCTGGATTTCAGGGCACAGCGACACTACTGCGTGTTCCTTGAAAGGATGTATATTGTTGCATCTTGTTGCTTCATGACTAATGCTCAGGAGAAGAAAACAAGGAAGGCAGACAAAGGACTTCTCGATAAGGTGGACAGACAGTGTAATCAGAATGGTATTTGTACAGGGGTGCTGCTTTCAAAACTCTCTGCTCTCACTTTCCTTTTCTAGACTCGAGCTATGTCTTCATCCGGATTTACTGCCAGGTCTAGATCTGAAATGATGGCTGCGGCAAGGCTTAAATTAAGCTCTTAATGACAAATCCATTTGGAAAAAAATGAGGAAACTGGTTACCTGGACTCTACAAGAGAAACGGGGGAACTTGTCCTAGGCCTCTGAAGATAAACAATAGGTGATGGATGGCATGTGGCATGGTAACAATGTTTTACATAGCATCAAAGGTCCGGATGCTTATTCTGAGTCTTCATCTGTTTCCCTTTGAGTGTCTGTATTTCCTTGAGGAAAATGCTATAAAATGTCTATGTTCTCTGGTCAGGTTTCTGATTAAATTCAGGATCTGCAGTTTCATTTGAAGCAGTTAAGGAATCTTCCTATGAACTCACCACTACTGCTATGAGTACTTTAGCAAGGTGATGTTTGCATTAGTTCTTCAGCTGTTCGAGCTTAGAAAGTTAGCAAAGCTAGTTACCTTTTAATTTAGTTCTTCAATAGGCAGGACAGGCTGTTGTACTACTTCAGTGTGTCTGCTATGTGTGCGTGAGACAGTTGTAGACAGATGTCAGTACAAGAAGTCTGGCAGAATGGAGTTCTTGCTGCTGACTGGTGTTTTTAGGTACAACCAGAATGCAAATATTAATAACAAGCTGCTCCGATACCCAGTGAGATACATACCTGGACAGCTGGCTACACTGATCCACAGTGTTCACTTCAATCACAGTGCAATGACACATTCTCCTGATTTAGGGGCCTGCCTAAAAGCAAGCTTTTCCAAAGACTAAGTTAGACTAGACTGAGATGATGCAAGACAGTAGGACAATATTGTGAAACGGATATCTTTTTCCAGAGGCAATTCCCTCGGTTAATGAGGTTTGCAGTTTAAGAGTTATTTTCTGTTTGGGAGTGATGTTAGAGTGGACATTCCTAAGGCAGCAGAGGCAACTAGGAGAATTGGTTTGAATTTTGATTGTCTTGGAATTTGCAATTTTGTTGATGTAGACCATGTGATAGCTGCCTGTGTTTTGTTTGACCTCAGGACTGGAGATATTCTGGGTGATGGCTTTTTGTGTCGTGCTCTCTTTGCTGCCTAGCTGTCTGTTTTCAAACACAATGGCAAATGATGACTAATCAGCAAAGCTGAGACTACCTTACAGGCTGTCTCTCCCTTTATTCACCCTCTTGAAAGAACATCTGGGAGTCTTCTTCTAACAGTGCTTTGATTTTTAGCTCAGGAGGAATGGGAGCAGGATGTTCTCTGTGAATCAGCCCTAACCCCCGTTGGTCTGACAAAGCAAAACCCAAGTTTTTTGACCTTGTTGGCAAGTCTTTTCTGTTTATTCATGAATTTTGCTGTGGTCAGGACATGGGAAAGATTTTGGCTTTACATGTTTGCACTGGAAAATGCTCCTGCTTTTGTTCATTCAAATGGAGAAAAGGTTTTTGTTCTCCTCCTTGTACTGCGAGTATAAGAGGAAACTGCCTGTATTTCCATTGCTGTTTCTACATTGCCATGGGAACAGATCTGAAGTGCTGCATCCATTAAGTCACTTAATTGAAAAATGGCACACTTTATCCATTCAAACTGCATTTTTGCCACTGCTCTGTGTATGTCTACATGGCACAATGTATGTTTTGAGCTAGTTCTGAGTCCCCAGAAGCAATATAGCTGCATTAACTGCAATTGGGTATGATGGTTTGGGTTGGGATAAGTAGCATAGGCAGGGCATTGTGCTGACATAGCTACGCTGCCAACTCAGCCTTGTGTGAGATGATTCAGAGTTAGTTCAGGTATATACACTGATATAATGTAACCCGAGATAACACTGCATTTCATTGCACAGGACTTTCTTGTAAGACTTCTCAAAACACCTTCCATTCACTTACTGTTTACTGGTACAAAAATTTAATGTTCTACCTACTTTTTTGTTCATTTTGAGGTTGGTTTCTGGTTCTGGAATGCTAAATCAGACTTCATGTTACTAGGATAAAGCTTTCAAATGTAATTCTTCTGTAGTATAGTAATTACTGCTTGTTAAGCATGGCAGAGTCAGGAGAGAGTGAGGCACAAATTGAGGTAAAATGAGGCCTCCTGAAGAAAATGCCGTGCTTGTATTCTTGACTGCACAGTACTTAATTGCCAAAGAATTTCTAAGTATATGTTAATAAGATAAAATCTATCAAAACTGTATGAATTTATGTATTCTTACCTAGTAGTGTGGGTTCTTTTTCTTTTCCCTTTTCAAACCTACCTCAAGAATGAAGAATAGAGGAGTAATCTTTCAGTACATTCATATTTCAAATGAGACCCAATTCATAGCCTTTTAACCTCATCTGCAGGATCTGCTGGTACGAGCATTTTCTATGAGGAATAGCATTACTGTTTCTGGTTCTCCATTTGAACAGAGAGAGAACGTAGAATACCGATTATAGCAGTTTACAGAGGGAGTTGTAAGTGCTTGATAAATGCTGTTAGCATTCTGCCACTTCGTGTTTGTCATGCCTGGTGCTCTAGGTGCTTCACATAAGGTTGTTGGCTGGGTTCAGAAGGGTAGTGATTCTGCAGCCCAGCTGGAGAAGATGGGCTGCTAACAAATCATACTAAAGTCACCAGAGGAATAAGAGGAGGAAGGAAGGAAGAAAAGATCAGATTTTTCTTTTCCTTTTTCCCCCTGCATTTCTATTGACAGCTTCCTCTGTAGTGCTGCCAGTCTTTTTCTAGCAGTCAGTAAAATGTTATGTCTCTTTATCTCTTGAACAGACATATGTAGGCTAATTTCCAGATACCTGCCAATGATAAATAATTTAAAACGCTGCAGAGAATTTATGATTTTTTAAAAACTGTTTAAGCAGTTACTTGACAATTTGTGAAGAGGGAGCTGGGTACAAGTGAGATGGTAGTAGCTGCGTATTGGAAAAAATTGAAGGAAGTTCATAATGATCCTGGAAGGCAAGAACTTAAAAAAGACAAACACTGAAATAGCAGTTGAAATACCTTTACACTCCCTACAGGTCTGCAGTAGAAATCATCACACTGCTCTAGAGAATGTGGTGTATTTCAAAGTGTGAGGAAGGGAATGGTTAAGTCTGCGCTTTAACTTTTTAACAACACCGTGCAGGTTAGAGCGAGACTTGACACACAGTAGAAATGTCTCCTTTGAGCTCTCTGCAGTGGGTTCTGTATGAGGGGAATTATATTTAGTAGCTGATGAACTACTCTTCCTCTGAAATCTACTTGAATCAAGCTGATCCACAGCTGCTATTTATCAGTAGCATGAGAGTGAGCAAGCGTTCATTTGGGACGTCTCAAAAAAGGTTTTATGGATGAAAATGAGAACTACCCAGTTATATGAGTCTCAGTCATATTAGCCTTATTTAGTGAAATGAGTCCTGAATGTTTTGCTTGAGAAGGGATGTAAAAGATAACTGATGGGTTCTATGAATATACTAGGAATAAAGAAAAAAGAAAAAAACAAAGGAAAAAATGTAGATTCCCTGCTTAATAGGGGAAGAGAGGAAATGCAGGGTGAAGCAGACAGGACTAGAGTAGTCAATGCCACCTTTGTTTCACTCTTCACCAAACAATTAATTGTGATCAGATGCTGAATGAAATTAATTTTAGTAAGGGGTGTCATGGTTTAACCCCAGCTGGCAACTAGAACCATGCAGCCGCTTGCTCACTTCTCCCCCTTCGTCCAGGAGGGGAGGGAGAAGAGGGGGAAAAGGAGAGGAAAGGAAAAAAAACCTCGTGGGCTGAGATAAAGACAGTTTAATAAGACAATAATGGAAAAGGATTAATAATAATAATAATGGTAAAAGAATATACAAAGGGAAGTGATACAACGCAAGTCACTCTCACCACCCGATGATGGGTTGCCCAGCCTGTCCCAAGCAGCGATTGCAGATCCCTGCCCCCTGGCCAACTCCCATTTTTATACGGAGCATGACATCTATGGTATGGAATATTCCTTTGGCCTGTTGATGCTCCCCCTCAGCTTCTATGGGAAGCTGAAAAAGTCCTTGACTAATGTAAAACATCACCTGGCAACAACTAAAACAATATGACTTATCAGCATCATTCTCACACCAACCCCAAAACACAAAAGCTACTAGAAAGAAAATTACCTCCATCCCAGCTGAAACCAGGACAAGAGGATAGGCATGCAGCCCAATGCAAGGAAAGAAGCAGCTTTGTGTTTTCTAGTTAAAGGGCTCAGTGAACCTCAGCCTTGGTCTAGAGTACCTGAGGAGTTTGCTGAAGTGATTTCTCAGTTATTAGTGGCTATCTGTAAGATTTTATGAATTATATCCCAAGGGAAAGGAGAAAATAGCAGTTACCTTTACAGTGAAAAAATGTGGAAGATGGAGTGGATACTAGAGCAGTCAGTCAAATTTCAATTCCTTATGGATTCTGAGCTCAGACAATCAAGCTTTTATCTTGACAAATAATGTAATTGTGGTAGAATAACTGAACTACCAACTGGGTGGAAGCAGTATCTTTGATGTATCTGAGAGTTTTTAAGTACTTTTTAGGTAAAGATTTTTTTGACAGTCCCAAATGCCGTTTCTCATAAACCATCTAGGTAAGCTGCTCTAGAGGTCATTGCCATAACACAATAGCTTTTATATCTTTTTTTTTAAAAGCTGATTGTTCACCTGTCTGAGTGGCAAGCAGTGGCTCAGTATGGAACTAGGAGGGCTTCTGGAGTTGGGGCAGACCAGATCTGTTGCATATGCAGTTCTGGTCAGCAGTTCCCTTTAACAACTTAGATAATGAAGCAGCAAATGCAGTTACGAAATTTGTTATGACAAAAAATGAAAAAGAGGAGGGGAATGAAACAGTCTGAAGGATGGCATCAGAACAGAGGCTAAACTGAAAATAAAGTGAATGTCTGTTTTTGGAAATCAAATACATATGTATGACAAGGCTTAGACCACTCAGCTGTGTGCCAACTGCATGATGCAGTTGTAAAAAGGCAAATATCATTCCAGAATGTCGTAGGAGGAGTGTCAGATGTAATTACTCTCCTCACCTCAGTGCTGGTGAAGGCTCAGCTGGAATCCCGCCTTCAGCTCTGGGCACCACAGTTCCAGAAAGAGTTAGAAAGAGCTGTGAGGAGAGTAATGAGAACAGCATGTGGTTATTTCTTCCCCCTCAAAAAAAAAAGGAATCGCTTAAGTTGCAGCAAAGATTTGCACAGGATTTGAGGTTTCTAATTGGATTTCTAATTGCTGTCTGAGGAGAGAGGCGTTTTTAGACAGAGGTGAGGTGGTGGAGGTGTAGCCACAGCCCCACTGCAAAAGAGCTAAACCCCTCATGGGGTATCAGTGTGCTCTTGAGGAAATTGTGATTGGTGTTAGTTTGTCTAAATGCACTGGGCTAAAGTTTCTGCAGTCCAGAGTCTGCTTCCTAAGCCATCCTGCAGTGCCGCTGGGGCAATCACCTCAACTGGCCTCCACACCACAGTTCCTGCCTCTGAGCATGAGACATGGAGCACATTCCCGTTGGAATGGGAATGGGATTATCTCGGTGTTATCCATGATAACAGCTGATATTCTCAGCTTTTTTATCCCCCAAGCATTCTCTATTTTTTTAATACCCTTCTAATGCTGACTGAATCTCTCCAATAATGCCTTCCTTTCCTCCATATTTTTCAAACTTTTTTGCTTGCTCCGGTTTTGCCAGCCATGCTGCTGGGCCTTTCCTTGCTCTTCGGATACTTGGAACCACAGGGCTTTCTCATGGTGCTACTGCAAAGGGTGTTGGTGTGGGAAGCCAGAAACTGTTTTCTCGCTAATGATGACAAAATAATTGATTAGACCTTCTAAGTCAACCACTTACATACTAAAACAAAATGCAAGACAGTATAGGGGTCCATTTCATTGCCACTTTGGTGGGACTTTTAAATGGCACAAAGCCTGTGCTACTTACCTAGGGAAGGTACAATCATATCTTGATTTTTTTTTTCCACAGAAAGATCCTTGGCTTTTCTCAGAAAACGTTTTCTCACCTAAATTGTTCTGTACGGTATAAAACAGATGTTCTTTTACTGTTTATATTGAACATACAGGATTCATAATATCTACGGTTTTCAGGCAGTACCTAAATTCAAATGTATGTATTTAAACTGGAAAAGGACCTTGAAAGTATTTCTCTTACACACGTATTTTAGTCTCACTTACCTATCCCTCCCGGCTAGGTAGGCTGTTACTGTTATCTCAAGAGTTGCCATGGAAACAGTTTTACACTCTCGTTCCTTTTCAGTCTGTTTCTCTCAGACAGTATCTGTCTCTTTAAAACTGTGGCCATACTAAAATGGAAGTAAAACCCTAATAATTAAATACTGAGAGTTACCTCAACAGCTAATACTGAGTGAATAAATTTGTTGAAATCAGTGAAGCAGTGTCAAATGACAAGGTGAGAATCTGTCCCTGGATTTTCAACCATTCCTTTCCTCTTTTTTTTCCAAATTAAATATGAAACTGCTTTGAGGTCAGAGCCAGGTATTTGTAAGGTAGAAGTTTTTCGAGCGATGAATGGGCTCTTTTCAAGTGTGGAAGGTACATCTTCTTCATCCTCTTGCTGTGCCTAGATAATGGCGATGGTTTATGCAAACATAACTGACAAACTGTTAATGATTTTAAATTTTGAAGAGTTTTCAATGAAGTCTTCAAAAGGAAGATGTTCCACATTTAAGTACTGGCATACGCGTATGAACGCCACATGGCAAGCAGGTATGAAGGTCATTCACTAAATTGAAAAATGTGTCAGAAACGCAGGTTTATAATTTGTAGACATCAAAGCAATCATACAGAGCAAACCACACTGAAGGGGAAGTGGTTTGTCTCATCTTTAAGGCTCAGATTTCAATAGGGAAATTGGAGCTAAAATGAAAGAATCAAGAAAGCCTGTATTCATGTGATCCTTTATCTTGGAGGGGAACTTTTATCAGTGTCTGATGAAAGAGGCTCAGCAATACTGCAACAAAAGGTTAGGATTACGTGTTTGCAAAGTGAACTCCTAACTTTAAGGACTATTTCACAGAAAAGAACTGTAGTCAAGGTAACCAAACAGAAAATGACAGCCATTAGTTCAGTCTGTACCTGGTCTCAGGAGGACAGATATCCTTGCCTCGTATTTTCTGATCAGGCAGTGGTGGCATGGTAGTTAGCTTTTAGAAAATAGTGGTTGCTCTGTTTGTTTCGAATTTACCCAATAGTGGCCAGGTACTGTATCAGCATGATTCCAAAATAGTACTCCATGCAGCTACTACATGGCTTAACAGAAAGTGGAGACACCACAACCAACCTTGACTGAATTTCCTTTTATTTCAGGAATCATTTTCTAGCACCTTTAAATATGAGTGGTTGATACAAATATGGGCTCAGAGTACAGAACATGGTCTAGGGTATGTGTAGAACAAATCTGAATTAAGAGTAGGGGGCAGAGCTGAAGGTCAAAAGGGCTGATGAACTAGGGGTTATTGGGATAGATACAGGGCAGATGCCTTCAAGAATTGCCAGTTAGCATTGGGATAGCACTAAGTTCAGAATATGAATTGGCAGAGTCTGATGAGATAAATTGATTGATGGGTTGAAAAGGGACCTAGGACTTCTAGAGTTCTTGGGTTGTGGCATGCATTGCTGGAGGTCAGGGATGGGCATCTGGTCTGATTTTAGGGCCGTTGCTTGTCTGTCTGGACCACAGGTGTAGATCTGGGTTAGAAAGAATTACTGGGGTAGATAAAGGCAAAGCTTGGGCTGGGCTTGGGATTGGAGCTAGGGCTGTTACTGGATTCAGAAATGCTTTTAGTCGGAGTTAAAAATCTTTAGCTCATGCAGCCTTTTATGTGGGCATTAATTCACGCAGACCAAATCATGTGGCACCTTCTGAGAGAGGCGAAAGATCAGCAGATCATGTCCTCACAGCTGTCTTGTGATGCTGTTGCAAAAGAGGATATAAAATAAATCTCTGCCATCAGGTATTTATTTTTATTTCCTTTATGAATCTTTTAATTGCAACGTGACCGTTTCAGGTGGTATGTCTGCACGAACATCTAAGCTGTGCTGAAGTCTATTGATTTCAGCTTGAGTATCTCCGGTTCTATAGTTACAGCTGACTAAATTTCTATAAAAATCATCCTGCCATACCAAATCCTGTAGTGAGAGTGCATTGAAATAGAACCATGGTAAAAGCTATTCCCACACTCCATACGTAGTATTGAACTAAACATCTGTTGGATTTCAGCAGGTTTAGAATTTTGTTTGGAGTAACACAATTTTTAAGGCAAAATGGTACACGCTTTAAGGCCATGCTATGTATTCGTATAAAAAGGGGAATTAAAAATGATTAGTGCTATTAAAGCTTGTCAAAATAATTACAATAATGATAGGAAATATGACAATTTATCTGCTTGTGCATAATATAAATGACAAGAATAGGTAAGAAAATCAGCAAATGCAAGAATTATAAAAATTAATACTCTAAAAAAACAGAGGATGTATCATTAAAAGAGGTTTCTTTCATGTTCTTCTGACTATGTCTATTCATTTAAACCTGTATTGTATTATACAAAATTCTTTGTATGGTTCAATGTATCTCAATTAAGATTTTACTGCCCTGTCATAAAGTTTATCACAGGCTAAAAGTTTTCATTTATTTCTCTTTTTTTGAAGCCTGCCAAGTTCTGTATAAGCTGTACACTCACTGTATTACACTCAGTGGATGAATAGAAGTTTGTTCACAATGAAATTGTCCCAAATTTCTCAGGGTTTTTTTTTAGACCGTTTACAGTCTATCCTATCTTCCTAAATTCCCTGCACAGAGCTTTTGAGTCAGAAATGATATCGCTGCTGTGCACCAAAACATCATACAATGGACCTGAAAAACCAGCAAGAACACCTGTCATTTAATAGGTATTTCTAGCAGCGGCTTCATTTTGGTGCCTTTTATACGTGTAATTTATAACCAAAAGATATGGTATGTTAATGACTGAATATGGAAAAACTGATTCCCCGTTTTAAACTGTAAATATAAAATATTAGTATTGTTACTACGAGTGCTATCTCTTCAACCCAAGACAAAAGCAAAAGTGAAGAAGTCAGCAATAGTTTCTTATACCTGTCATCCTGACATCATTGCAGTGGTTACTCTTGTAAGAAGCACGTGAAACCTGGCACAGAGGCACAGCCCTCCACCTGCAAAAGCCTAAATAGACTATGCGGTGTCAGTAATACAGATAAGGGACACTGAAAAATGTCTGCTTGCTTACATGCACATAGATAAGTACCTTGCAGAAAAGCTCACACCAGGTGATAAGTCTTTCTAGTGTCTTTATTTCTGAGGTAAACAACATTCAGTAATGAACGATGGGCTCTAAATGCATAATGGAGGTATATTTGGTGCTGAATTGCATGAAGACATTAAGCATGAGTAACAATTTAGAGTATTCCTGGAGAATTTGCATCAATATAAAAATACAAAAGATCAAAAGTTTTTGACAAAAGGCTCACATTTCTCTTCAGCTACACTGGGATGTGAGTGCCCCACCCCCATTGCCTTATATGAAGATGTAAACCCAGGTTTAAAACAAAATAGTATTTCGGTGAGGGAGCATTCCAAGTTCCAAGGGGGAGAATTTGTGAAAAGGTCACCTGCATCTGTTCTGTGCCCTCTGTCAAGGCGGATGAGAATGAAGGAATTAAATGTTTGGGTGACTGAAAAGGACGAGCGGTCTTTCTCCTAATGCTACGGGACCTTACTGCCTATATCCCGAAATAAGTCTTGTCTTGCAGACAAATAATGTCTCTGATCTCTTTAGGTTTTTATTTGAGTTGTATTTTTTTTTTTACTTTGTTGGGTGCACATATACCATGGGGTGAAATTAATGCCCGTATTGTCTAAGCCAGTTAAGCCATTTACAGTATTTCTTTTAATTAGTTCTTTTTTCCCAGCGTTATGCAGAACCATGGCAAAGAGCTGTTACTGGAATGTGTTTCAAGCTGGCTACGAATGAATGAATTGAAACATGTTTTAGAATTACAAAGTAACAGGAATGAAAAGGAGTGCTGCAAAGATCATTGCTAAACTTTTCCTGACATCTGTGTCTTGTCTGGATTGGTTATTTTGGTATGATTCATTCTGCTTTCATCTGGAGGGAATTGATCATATTTAATGCCGTAAATCAACTACTTTTAGTTATCTGAGATTTTGGGGGGGTTGACCTTGGCTTTGTGTCAGCACCTCAGTGAGATTCAAGCAAAAATTCTGGCTCTTCTGAAGTTAAATGGGAGGTTTGGCATTGACGTCAGTATATCCAAGATTTTCACACGGTGTTTTATGACTGTCCTTCTCTCATTATACTTAAATGTCACAAGGAACAGCCAGATCTCAGCAAAGAGAGTTCAGTTCTACTGGAGTGTAGTAATATGATTTTCAAATCAAGAAGGATGATAATGTTTCAGCTGTGAGGGTTACCTATTCTTTTCCTTTACAAGGAAAGACATGAGTATACGGTGCTATGCATGTGCTGCTGCATGCACAGCAGCTTTACCACCTGTGTCAACTGTTCACGACTTCGCCAAGAGCTGGGATAATTCTTGTACCCTGAATAAGAAAATAGAAGAGGGTGTGCCTTTTTCCTTCTTCTTCCATCACTTGCATGATGAGTTTTCAGAGTGTGACTCCTGGCAAGTGCTGCGGCAGACTGCTAGATTCACACGGTGATTAAAGGACATACTAAATAAGCAAATGTTTATTTCTGCAGTTGCACTGCAAGATTGTAATCTTTGCTTGCACTGCAAGACTGCAAACCCTGCTTTCAGGGACAAGCTGCACTGAGCTACAGAAAACTACGGCAACGTTCACAGAATGAGTTTCGCATGTCATGGTCACTTTGAACAAACATTCTTAGCAGAAGTAACCTAGTTAAAAAACACAAGCAGTCAACAGTAATGTTTCACACACACTCTTCCAAAACAAAACCATTGTGCTGTTAAATTGCATCTCCTACTCTTGGTTTTAAATTCTTCAATGTCTTCTCTCTCTGGATTCCTACTGGAGGACTTATTGGATAATTTATCATCATTTCTGTATTATTTCCCTTGTGAAAATCAAATGCCTGGTCAGGGCCATAAAACATGAGTGTCTTGTTTTTAAAACCACTAGACACTTGCTTCGGAATGAGAGCTGGAAATCAGCTGGAGAGAGATCCCTGTTCAGTCCTCATCCCTGCAGGCCTTCAGCGAGCTGCACAAAGAAGTATACGGGGAACCACGCACGGACTTGCAAGATATTTGGGCTGAACTGGACAGCTGGGCTTTTAAGGTGTCTAGGTTAGACTGAAAGCCATGCCAATAAACTCCCCTGCGTGAGGGAGAGGTCGGTTCACGTAGATGAAGGCATATTAACTCTCTGAACTCAGGGACTGGGGTTTCCTTGGCTTTTCCAGGGAGGCAATATGGGTTTAGTGCTGTTGGGGTTGTCGCTGTGTTAGAGCTCTTGGGAGCTGGAGTTATTACCCAGACGGGGCTCTGCGGTTCCGTGGGCGCGGGTTTGTCCTGGTCGCTGGCTCCAGAGAAGCTGCTCCTCACTCTCTGCATTTGGGTCCAGGCAGACCAGTCCAGCCTGAAGAGGATAGATCTCGCTGATAATTTGATTTAGGATAGGAAAAGGTTTGTGAACTTAAAATGATGCAGACCAAATCCCCCAAGAGGTTTGTAATTATATGTAGTAGCATTCTACTAAATTGAGAAAGTGTTATGCAGAGGGGATGGCTATCATCCATTCTCCCGCCCTGGAAGAGGGCTCTTAATGATTTGGGTGGGAATTGTGTCAAAGAATCTGTATCTCTCATCCAGTAGCTAGAGATCTATATAAATGCAATTATTTTTATTTTAATTAATGATCGTGATAAATGGGAGGCCTGCCTTGATCATTTTCCTTTGGCTTTTATGCTTCTTGAATTACATTTTTAATAGCACTGAAGTATCTAGAGGAGGGGGGCAGTGAGTTTCCATCCATGTGTTAGTTGACAGGACTGACAAAAATATTTGAAGCTATATTTCTTTAGTGGGGGATAATTTTTTTTTTACAAGAAAGAGGATTTTGCTGAAGACTGTTGATCTTGTGTATCTGTGACTTCATCCTAATTTCTGAGCATGAAAAATGTGCTTTTTTTATATTTGCACAAATATCATAAGAGTATAACCTAAAAAGCTGCAATTTTTTTACAGATCTTACATGGAGTTTTATTTGGGTTTAGAGCACTTCTAAGGAAGCTTTAAAAGAAAAACTCCAGAAAAAAGCTTGTCAAAAATTTAAAAACATAATGACTGTTTTGGAAATGTAAAAAATCATGTTTTCACACTTCAAAGCTCTTAGTGAAGGTAAGTTTACCCTTTATGATATGCAACTCTTCCGTGAAAAATTTTAGAGAGCAGCAGCACTAACTTTTTTGTAATAATCTCTGTGATCGATACGGCTCGCTTTGTCTTTACAGACTTTACTAACAACTGTAATTCTAAAAGTAACTGAATTCACATAATGAGAACAATAACAACAAAAAACCCCATTCTGAATCACATAAAGGATGATGGAAATAGTTGTCATTAGGTGTTACTTTTCGTTTGTGCCTCAAGAACACTGAATTTCATTAGTAATAATTCTTTGTTAAAAATTAGGACAAAAGTGGTTCTACTCTTAATACTAGGAGTCTCAAGTTTGCATTTGACTGTATTTATAGGATGTAATTCTGTAAGATGTATTTCTGCATTATTTGGCTGCAGAAACTGAGGGTTTAAAGTGCAGCCTTTGAGGAGTACTGTGAATAGGTTTTCAATATAATGTATATTTTTAAAGCTCTGAGATGAGAAAAATGATGTATCTTAAATTGATTAGAGAACATCTTTTACAGTTAGAGATGCTGCATGACCACTGTGAGTTGCACATAAATCTTATTTCTTTTTGGCAATGATTTTTATACATGGTTTGATTTATATTCTGAGGTGGATGCCAAGAGGCTAGCAACATAAATCATGAAAATGAAGCAGCCTAATATGCAATAGCTAGTTACAAAATTCATACTTGGTATTAGATGAAATAAAGTGTAAATACTCAGAGGATGATAGAGTGCCTTAATCTACAGAGTTAATCCAGCTCTGCATGCAGAAACCTGACAAGATGACTGTGCTGGTTCCTTTGGGCACTGGAACCTTTGGGCAAAGTTTTGCCTCCTTTGATGTTAATGGCCACTTGCCTTGCCTGATGCCAAGATTTCACCTTGGATCACGAACCTTCCCAAGCACATTTTAATAGGAGGAGCAGAGAGATATTTCGGTCCAACTGACCCGTGGAAAACAGGGAGCAGAACATTAGGAAGGAGGGTTTGCACAAAGGCTGTCTGTGGAGCAGATTTTGTATGTTGGGCGGTACCATCAACCTGTAGCAGTTGGTTGTCTGTGGAGCCCTTCTCCAGGGTACATTACAGGAGGCTTTTTTGCTGACCGGCTTGGCACCTCTTTCCTGCCTGTGGCCACAGATTATATTTATTCAGGAGCTGTCTGAGGCAGAGGCCTTTGAAAGCACAACAGACTGTGTTCACTGGAAGTCCAGCAGGTAGTACAAGCCAGCAATTTTTTGTATGTGAGGGTTTATATGAGCTTTTTAGTGCCCATATAAGTAAAGAGGGGGCATCTCTCCCTCTATTTCTGGTAAGGATAAGGAAGATTGAAATGGCAGGTTTAGGAAATATCAAATATGAAAAGATGACATAGGAAAACAAGCCTACAGGGTACAGGATTTATGGAATCGTGCAGCTGGTATGAAAGAGCACTAAATAAACCTCGTGGACAGAAAAATCCATGGAGTAGAAACGCAATCAAAGGAAGTCCTGGGATTTCCAATTGAATTTTGAGAGACTATTGAGGGGGATGAGCCTGGTCATAAGCCTGGAAGTTGCAGATAGTTAATGCCCAAGAGGATCTAAATAGCAGACCCTTTTGTGAGGAGGTTAATAAATGGAAGAATGTGAATGTGAGGAAGGATGATGGAGAGATCAGCTAGTGCAGGGAAACAGATCTAAATAGGATGCGAGGGGGAAAGGATACCAGTAGTAGGTGACGGAGTGTCACCAAGGAACAGCCAACCTGTCTGGGACAACGGGAGGAAGGAATGAGGGAATTACTGAAAGAAAGTATCTGTGGAATATACCAGAGATGATGGTGGAGTTGGATGTGGTGTCAGGCAGTATACTAATCTATTAGATTACAAGGAAAATAAGTAAAATTACTAGCTGCCCAATAATAGAAGAATTTAATTTCCCAGAAATAGATTAGAAAAATAAAAGTCAGGGCAGAGATACCCCTGGACTTGATGGGAATTAAGTCTTAATATTGAATAGTTAGGGAACCAACAAGAAATACCAATTTTGGCTGGCCATTTACATCAACCTGGACTGAATCATCACAAATGAGTTTTGTTCAATTTTAAGACAGAAAAAATGTAGGCATAAATCTGATGTTGAGTGCTGTGATGCTTCTGGTGTTAGTGGTGTTTGCAAAACTAAGGAGCATGAGGATATCAGTCCAGAGACAGCCTGGAATTACTTCCAGCTAAAAATACAGACACAGTCTGAAGCTTTAAATCCAGGTAGACAAAAAGGAAGAATTAGGGAATGGGGCAAGTGTCTCTCAATGGGCAAGAACTTAAAGCTGGATGTTAGGAATAAGCAAAGAAAGGAGAAGGCCTGAAAACCTGGTTGAACTGGATCTTGCACAGAAAATCTCAGTACAGATATACAATCAAAAGAGCTAAGAGGGCCTGTTGTGTACAGAAGCTCAAGAGTAATCCATGTAAAATCCAATTCTGAATGAACATTTGACATCGTTTTCAAAAATGTTGATGGCATCCTTTAGGATAATCTAAATCATCTCCATTGTAGCATACTGAATGAAGTAACAGATGAAATTGTGTGGCTGGTAACAAGGGTGTTTAATCAATGTGTAAATAGAGAGATATCTGTGGCTGGAGTTTTCAGATATTCAGAAGAGGAGAGGAGGGGAGTGTCTGCACAAGCACAGACATGCTGCTTTGTACTCCAAACGTGTGCAAAGTCTTGGATTTTGAAAGAATAGTATTTAATGACATGGAGGCAAACGTGAATTTGGAACAGCAGCAGAAGCAGTTAGAAGATGTATTGCCACCTAGTGCCAGCAATGTTTTTGTAAGGTGATCATTCATACTTAACTTTCTGCTACATCCATGCTGTCTCTACATGTGCTTGAGGTCATTTAGTTCAAAGGACACAAGGATTAACAAATGTTGTGTAGTTAACATTATTGTTATTTCACCATTACTTGGTCTAAGCCAATTGTAAAGGTGGCAATGACAGCACCTTTACAGAAATACTCGTTAGATCTTAGCATAAATAGAATTTGAATGTCTAAGATTTCAACCTCAAAGCCCCCAGTAGCTTATCCCCAATATTAAGGCTGTCTCAAATCTACACTGTGCAAATTATGTCTTCTGGATTCCTGCCAGCTCTCGTGTCACATCTTGCTCTTTCTAGTGTTTCGGCTCTTTTCAGGGCATAACCTGAAGACTAGTAGCAACTTGAAATACACCAGACACAAAGGAGTATTTGTAAGACACAGAGAGAGATTTTCTTTCCATGATGAGATTTCAAATGATAGGTGTGGGAAACGTCTCCCCCTCTTTCTTTTTTCTCTTTTTATTTATGGCAGTTTCATTCCCATTTCACTATTGGTTTTGCAGGCTTTGGGCCGATAGGTAGATATTTTAGATATATACCATTGAAAATAGTTGGTCACTGAATGAACACGCTGTGTGTGACTAGCGAACGGCTATACGCATGCTTTCTCTGGCTGACCTTGCCGAGAGACCTGTTAGTCAGCATGGGAGCCACTTGGAAGGGCAAGAGACAAACAATTACATGTTTATGTGCCTAACCTTGCTGGCAGGCAATATCCTGTAGACATTAATAAGATGTGAGATCACAAAACATCTGGAGAAATATCAGCTGACAAAAGCCAGCTATTTCGGATTCATAAGGAATAAATTGTGTCTGACAAATCTGGAAATGGAGAAAAGCAGTGAAAATGAGACAGTGGATTGGCACTTCGAAAAGACTTGAAGAGGAATTGCAACATCAATGTTATGTATAAAGATTTGCAAGTACAGCTGTAGAAATGACTTTAATAGCCACGCTCAGATAAGACGACAGGCACTTGGTCTGAAGGTTTCTTTATGCACAGGCTTTAATTAGCCTTTAATTAAATTAAGACTTTAATTCATCTTTAATGCACAGCTGATCTGTGCTTAGTGGGTTCTGATCACTTCACTCGAACTGTAATATTTCTAAGAGGACAGTATAAGAAAATGTAACAAGTTTAGACACAGTGAAGACAATATGATCTTAATTATTTAGCAGAATACAGCCCTTCATGAATAGGGGCTTTTTGTAATTACTTGAACTTCAGAATAGACCACTTTCCCCAGCTATGTCAGGGTCCTAAAACATGCTCATTGTTTCTGTCCCCCAAAATTAAAAATCTTTCTGTGTGTGGCTATATCTCAGAGGAAATATAACCTCATGTAACCCACAAACTTAGAGCCAAAGGGGAAAAAGTTATGTAGCTGAGGAGAGGAGATTATTCCGCTTTTCTACAGTATCAGATAATCGATTACTACTCTGCAACCTGGAAACAATTTCACATTGATGATCCATGTATGTATGTTTGCAACAGGGCTGAAATTAACATTAAGTTATTCATTAATTTGGATAAGTAGTTTATACCGTACTACAGGGAATTAACTCCAACCACCTACCTGCTATTTTATCTTCCTGGAAGAGGCTGTGGGAGATTTTCTGCGGTGTCCAGGAACCTACAACACAGTTCATCATCTATTCTGTCTGCTTATCACAGGCTGTAATTTATTAAATGCTTTGATATCCATTGAGATTTAAACTGCTGTGCATGTAAATGAGTTAGCGTGATCTATTTCATCTTGTAGCTGTTTGTGGGGAATTATTATTATTATGCTGTGTGTAAAGCACTGAACTGTCTATACAGAGTTCTTATGTAGGAGCTATAGAAATGATTCATTTGAGTCCTATAAGAAATCAGTGTCTTCCTGTAGGTTTTCACAGGTGTCTTCATAATGTTGATTCCCTGGTTTTATACCAGTAACTTCTTTCTTTCCTCAGCTAGCACATGGTTTTGAGCAAGATTTGGTGTAAAACTCAAGTCAGTGCAGGTTATTTAGCATAGAAACTGAATGGGAGCAAATGGATATCTGCTTTCTAATTTCCCCATTGACAGACATTTGGGAGCCTCAGCTGACTCCCATGAGAAACTGTTCCCTCCCAACTGTGGTCCAAAATCAAGAAAGTACCTATTACCCCTAGGTAGGTGCCTCAGTCCTGCAGATTTTCACAAATTCTAAGATTTTTTTTTTAAACATATGCCTTCTAATTGCAGTTGCTTTCCTCAAGTAACTTTATAAATCCTAAAGTCTGAGCTTCAATTCCACTTCCACTCCTGGAGGAGATGGGAGTTCCAGTCTTACGTCTGCCAGAGTTATCTAGTGTTTGAGGGATGCCTCCCAGTGGAGGCATCTGAAAACAGAGCATGATGCTTTTTTTTTCTATCTGTGAAAGATGAAGTTGCTTCTATAATGATAAAGTTTCTTCCATAAATTATAGTAAACCAGTAAATCTTTTTTTTTCCCTTGTTTTTTCTCCCAGAGAAAAAACATCTGCCTATTGCAGATGGTTAGCATAGTTCTTGACACAGGAGAGAGCTTATAATGATGCTATGCAGAGATAAGAGGGCTGTGTGGTATAAAACTACTTCTATATTTCTCCTTAAGAAAGCTTACATTCATCAGTGTTGGAGAAAGCAATTTTCCATACGTGCCTCAGAAGGGTGGTGTTTGAGGATGAATGTATTTCCCCAAATGATTAAGAGCCAGTGTTTGCAAAGCACTTCATTTTCTTTGGATGGAAATGGATGCAAATTTAAAAGCACTGGCAATGATTGCTTTGAAATACTTACTCACAGCTATTGTATGCAAACAGCATAAACCATCGAGTGTGACTATTGTTCAGGTAAGAATGTAATTTGGGAAGATTTTTTTCACATGATGTCATCATTTAGTTCTTCTCTTGGTGAAACCACTCACAGAAGACAAAACAGATTTTGCATATTAAAGCTGTTTACTAGGTGTCAGATCTGACCGTGTGAAGACCAATCCCGCCAACGGTTACTGTCAAGCACGAAATTCCCAGTAACCCTGACTGGACAATGATGCAGTTCTATGTCACGTGTATACCCAAACACAAGCTTTAATTGTGCTGATTTTGAAATCTATGGCACAATAACTACCAATTCAAAAGCTCACATTCCTCATTTTTGTTGGGTTTATTTCTGGTTAAACTTCTGCTTCTCCTTTTATTCTCTACCTCATTATCTTTTATCTTTTTATGGGGACAGTGGTTGTCATTTTGTGTCATCATTACACTTTTTCTCAAAAAGGCAGAAATGTCTTCTCTTCTTTATACTGAGGGAAACCAATGCAGTTATACACACTCAGAGCCAAAATAATCATATGCTGATAAACAGAGACCTAAACTACCTCATGGACAAATAACTCCAATCTGGATTTTTTCCCCCAAATGGGAAATGTTCCAGCAAGTGAGGGTAAGCAAAAATCATGTAATGAATTAGAAATGTGAAGTGCTAGCAAACTGTTC
Organism: Anarhynchus alexandrinus; assembly: GCA_008711295.1. Taxonomy (NCBI): domain Eukaryota; kingdom Metazoa; phylum Chordata; class Aves; order Charadriiformes; family Charadriidae; genus Anarhynchus; species Anarhynchus alexandrinus. Next base: position 1,082,297 of record VUYV01000013.1, read on the forward strand.
AGTAATGTACTATAATGTTAAATACGTAAGATAGTAACATAAATTTTCTTTGAAAGTTATCTGCCAGTGCCATGGTTTGTAATACGGATACAGTAAGATACAAATTGATTAGAAATTTAAAATATTTTATAACTTTAAAACAAAAATGTAGTGAAACATGTTTTCTCTCTGGTTTTGTGTTTACTTTAAGACTTTTTTTGTGTAATTAAAAATGCAAGACTTCTGCATAAGCAGGTAAATTTACTGGCTAACATAAAAACCATACTCAGAAGCTCTAACAAACAGGTGCAGTCCTTCTACTTTACAGATGAGGGTAAATCAATGTAGTTCAGCATCAATCAAGATCTGTCTCCAAATTCACTCTTAGGCTCAATACAGCTAGAACATATGTCCCTCTTATACACTGAACACAGTACAGTTACTGATGGGCATACTATAAACTTTATGACTTGGCTCCTAAATTACTAATACATTCAATATTGCATGGTAACATTCACCTAACATTCAAATACCTCCCAGTAAGATGTAGAATCTGCGTTTAGAGAGAGACATTTGAGAAATACAAACACAAATACTAGTACAGAACAGGGGTGACTCTTTACAAGGAAGTATTTCTTGAGATGTGTTATGTAGTTTTTCCACAGAGATAAAAATCTGGGAACTGCTGAATGGACTCTCTTTTTCTTGATGATCAAGGGTGGAGGAATGACTTTCTGGAAGATATTTGCTAACTAAACACATTTTGCTGACTGTATGCAGAAGTGAGTGGGTGAAATTCTGTTGGGTTTTTTTGTTGTTTTGTTGTTTGGGTTTTTTTTAATGCAGGTGTTAGATGAGATGATCTAATGGTCCCTTCTGGCCCTAAGGCAAATCACAGCCTCCACTTGACAATATTCATGGAGCTGTCTCAAACCCCTTTTTACCAGGCCTTTGGGGAAGGAGGTTCCTAATGGGGAAGAATTTTATAGAGCAGAAAAGTGTTTGCCAGCAGAAATATTTGATGTTGGCAGTTGATTTTTTGGGGGAGGAAGGGAGGTTTGCCAAGGTGTTCATTTGAAATGTCTTTTAAATCTTCATTAAAGATGCCTGTGGCAATATTCGGGCATGTCTTTGTATATTTTGCCCTGGATAAAATAAATAGCTTTTATTTTTTTTTTTTCAAGGCAGAGAAACAAATATTCACATATTGTTTCATGGCAGAGGTAAATTTCATCTCATATTTGTGTTTCTCAGGGAAAAAAAAAAAGGGAATATGACTAGCATCTGTCTCATGTCACCTTTCTTGGAAGCAATGCTTTCCAGCTTTGCTAAATTCATCCATCTCTTGAGCAAACTGTCAGAGATTTAGAGAACCAGAGCTGTACTTCTGTTAGCTCTGGTTCACCTGAGAGGACTGTGGACTGCTCACTTTTGGAAATCATGGCCATTTTTTAAAAGCAGGCCTAGAAACATTTGTAAAGGTAGCATGATATAATGGTGGGATTTGTAACCACGGATAAGTCATCAAATATACAACCTGCCAGACAAGCGAGGCATTAGACAGCCCAGAGTACAGGTTACGCACAGTGGCCAGCTGGCTCTGTATCTGCAACGCACGCTGGAAAACCGAGGACGGCTTGTGGGTAGGAACACCGACAAAATGTTTGCGAGCCTTTCGTGCTGTTTATCCATTCATAATTTAGAAATGATAATAGCTTTTTGGAAAAGATTTTACTTATAGCCCATTCCATTCAGTATGATACTTTGAGCAGGAGACAGTGCAAGGAGCCATGCTGTGTCCCACAATCTGTCACTGAACTGCATGAATAGTGCCCACGTCAGCCTTTTGTCGCCGGCCACAACAGAGACAACTGGCTCTCCCACGTATAGGTGCTGCTGGGGTGGATTGTCCTCTGAAGAGACAGATGTCATTAACGAATGATATACAGCAGGCAGTGTGGCTTGTGGGGCTTACAATGGCTGCAACATCCAAAGGCCATATGTAGTGATCTCATTAGTTTCTTGATTGCCTCCTGCACAGGCTGTTGGAAATGTTTAAAAGTGCAAGTTCAAAAGGGAAAGTAATGTATCATGTTTGGATTTTCTCCTTCAGTCATGCAAAGCAAACAGAGAACCTGCTGAGTTTGGAAGCTAGAATTTTTAGAGACTGGGACCTATCTTAATTGTGGATCTGTTAAATGGCTTTGCTTCACACTGTATTTCCCCGCTGTCTCCCACGGTCAACGAGTCCAAAAAGATATTGAAAAAAATGGAAAGTCCTTTGGGTATTTTCAACCTGAGATATTTATCCACTTGGTTCTGTTTCAGCCCCAGCAGATTTATCTTCTGCTAGGAATTTAAGGGAGACATCTGCAGAATTCCTGGGATGTTCAGCTTTGGATACAGCTGTGAAGAAAAATACATGATGTGGGTAATGTTTTATTGTTTTCCTTTTAGTTTTATTTCTCTGTTCTCGATTTCAAATGAGTATTATAGGCACAGCCACATTTTGCATCTCAGTCTGGTGGGGTGGTTTACCTATAGTCTACTTTGATAACTTTGGGAAATCTTTTGATCTTGGTGCTCAGCAGTACTTTGCATTGTCTTTACTCCATTTTCATCAATGGGAAGTTCCCTTTCAGTCCACTTTTTCTGTAATTTAACTACGATTTCCCAGCTTCTCAAAAGAGCTTGTTTCTGCCTGAACTGGACAGCCTTTTTTTAGCAAACACCAAGTGGAGAAATTTTCCTGGGCAAGATGTTTTGCAGGGGCAACATCTTTGTTTTCAGGATATATTTAATTGCAATTGGCAGCTTTGAAACCACAGTAGACCATTTAAATTTTAACTGTTAAACCTAACACAAACACAAGCTGTTATATTTCTTACCTACAACTGAGTATCTTTAAAAACGATGCAAAGTAAAAGCAGAAGCATCTCTGATGCTTTCAAAAACAAAAGCATCGGTAAATGTCTTTCTAATCTTATCCTTCTACATAATTTACAAACTCTTTAGTGCAAATGCAAACTGTTGTTTAAAAAGTGTGATTAGATATTAATTGTTTAGTGGTAACCACAGACAATAATTAGTAGGAGTCACTTTCTCTAAGGATTCTTCTGTTTTACCTTCATTGTCCTGCTCTCTCAGATAGTATTCCTACTGGGTGTAAAAGTTAATCTGAAAACTTGATTTTGGATACCAAATTTAACTGTTCCTGGAGGAGAATGGTGGTTGAATTATTAATGACTGATGTCCAGTTCAGCTTTTTCCTGAGCTTTGCCGTCTTCGTAGTTTTGAGTTCAGTCACCGTGGTCCTTATTGTCTTCCATCTAGAAACTATCAGCATAGCCCTGAATTATTCTGTTTCTCCACAGACTGTCTTCCCAGAAGACAGCATTCATCCCTCTGTCTCCAATTAAAATGTCCATGGAGACTGAATTTAGGATTAGTACAGGAAAATGGTGAGGTTTTAGTGAAATATGACAAACAGTTCTCTATCTGATGTATTAATTCTTCCTGTAAATGCTATACCATGTATCTAAATTGTGGTTGAAGGCCGCACTGGAGTGGCTTTGAAAACCATCACAGTGGTGGGAACGTCTGAAGTTTGTGTCTGAGTGGCAGAATGCAGCATAGTGTCCAAAACCTGAGGGCCAGCACAGCCTTGCTTCTTCCAAGTGGCGGTAACTGAGGTTGGAGTTCTAGCCCTTGTGGGTGTATGGATTCCTGGTGGGATATCCCAGGGCAGCATTTTAAATTGGCTGCAGTATTAGTCATTTCCTTGCTGCTCTTTCCCTTTAAAGAAGACATTATGCCTGTGACATAAGAATACTGTCATGTAAATATTTTACAAGTGGAATTACTCATTATTAACACAGACAGTTCTGAAGGCAAATACAAACAAGATGTGTCAGCAAAAACATTATTATTAAGGAATTCAGACTTCAAACCACATCATGATTCATAGAGCACCTGACTGATTTTTTTTTTTTGCTTCTCAATTTCTTTTTTCCTCTTCACTAAATATGAAAATGTCTTATGGGGCATATTTCCTCTAAGTATGGAACAGAATGATACTATACCAGAGGTTTACCAGAAGCCTTGTGTTGGTGTCTGATAAACTGGAAGCACGGGGGAGGGTTCCTTGGGTAGCACGTCTGCTCAAATGTTGTGTAAGTGGAGGAGAAATGGAGTGGGTGACATTAGGTTAACATAAACTGAAACAGAGCTACAAAAGGTCTGCCTGAAATGAAAGTGTGTGGTGAGATGGGAAGACAAGCAGCACCTCTTTTTACTGTGCAGGAGAGGCTGCAAGGCTCATCTTAAGTGAAACCTCATTGAAGCCTGCACATTTTAGTGCTTTCTGGAGTGTAGCTTTGGCTGCTAGTGCCTTGGGTCAATGGCGTTCTGCATACACGTAAGGCACTAGGAAGGTGGTGAATACTATGGTAAAATGAAGTAGTTAAATAGTCATTTAATAAATTCTGAATTCCCCTCTAGTTTACCCTCAGTTTTTCAGACAGTACTGAGAAACTCGCTTGGGTGGAAGGTTAGGGTTTTGGTGCAGGTCTGAACTTCATTTCACTGGCAGAGGGATAGGTCAGGACTTCCTCCTGTTCAGCTGCTCTTGCTTTAGTCTCACTGTGCTGCAAAGAGTACTTCCAAGTTTTTAAATTTTTTTTCTTCCTTAAGAATACTTTGTACGGAATCACATCAATATAGTAATAGATTTTTACACTCTTTGGGATGGGAGAAGAAAGGATGAAAGATATATAATTAATTGCAAATAATCTTGTCTATAACCTTTTAAGTAACTAAATTTGTTTTAGGTTGTTTTTTTTTTTTTTTCACCAAATGAGTCTACTATGCTCTGTGATACCTTCATGCCTCAGGTCTCTTAAATCACAGCTGAATCTCTTTTATGAGGCCTAAGGGAAAGTCGAAGGTTATGTTCCTTGCTTTCTTTTGTAAATATGTTACAGTCCATTTCATCTAGAATCTGGCTCTTTTCACAGCTGGTTGTTGAGTCAGTTCTATAGGCTGTACTGTGATTTAAATCACTTAATATCCTGTGGGGTTTTTTTTTTAGGAAATGTTTGGGTTTTTTTTCAAATATGAAGAACACTAGCATTCATATAGATTTAGATTTTAAAAAGTACTCTGTGGTTTCACTGGACATCTAAAACTATATTATATTTCCTTTATAGATCTGTTATGTGCAAAATGAAAAAAAAAAAAGTCTTCATCCTAATCCACATTTGAAAAAAATGACTATGTATTCAGGCTTAAGTAATACATCAAATTATTCTTTCACTGCTTAGTTTATATCAAAAATATACCAAGTTTTATCAGATTCTTTTCCAACTCAAATGAAGCAAGAGGACAGGAAGGTATATTAACGATGCTTATTTCACAGAAATGTATGAGTGATACACTTTTCATTGCCTGAAACTCTTCAGGTTCTTATTTCTGTGAAGTGATTTTCCTCTCTAGGTATGCTGCCTCAGTGCTAATCAGTAAATGAGCTATCAGACCTTATGTAGAAACCCATAAAATAACTGCAGGTTAATTTTATTGTCTTGTTTTGTGTGCAAACTTCATGATTTGAGGAGGTAAGGAATTAGGTTTTCTTGCTTCTGCTTTTTAGTAAAAATCCTTGTTTCCACGGATTTCACAGGCTCTGTCAGTCTGAATTCAAGCATTTTGCTTACAGAGCTGAATTACAACATGTTGTTTGAAATCAAGCGGGTAATGAAGTCAGTAGAAGGAAACAATACCAGTCCACTTACTGGAAAGATCCCTAGTGGCACCTTTCTGTGCACTTGGGGCTGCTTTACATCCATCAGACATGCACTGCAACACTTACTCTTGTCTCAATTTGCCACAACTGCTTTAAGGTCTCTTAAGGACTCTTGGGCCAAGTTCAGAGATTTATGAAAACAATTGAATTTCTCAGACACAAAATTATAAAGTTGATGGTTTTGCTATTTGCAAAACACAAGAGAAGAAAAAGGCACATTGAGAAGCACCATGGTCTTGCTTGTGAAGTATTTACCAGTGTTTGTGGGGATGACCTAAACTTTGCATGCTTTGCTGGATTTATCTATGAAACTTAAATCAGGATCATGTTTTATCTGCAGCTGAAGCTGACAGATGGTGAAGGAGAATAAAAAACCTTTGGGGTTTTGGCCCATCATTAACTGCTTTATAGTGAATGCTTCTAAGCGTCTGAGCTTAAAAATGCAATGTGTGTCCTCCAGTAGTACATGTTAGTTCTTGATTCTTACATCTTTCATTTTCTTGCCAGAGGGGTAGGTGGATTTGCTGTGCTGGGGAAATATGACTAAACTTGGCCTGAAACATAACAAATTGTACACTCTTTGCTTATAATTATTAAACCACAGATTAGCAGTTCTATCTTTAAATCAGCAGCAACCCTGAGACTCTGTTTTCCGCACTGGGAGATGACACAAGTAGGGGATGGAGCAGAAGGAGCAGAACTCTTCATCATGCAGCTCTGAGGAGTCCATCTCCCTCTTATTCATCTGTCAAAGGTCTAGTTTCCACTCAGGTCATTGCTTTTCGCTACAGCAGTCTTCCAGTGCTCCAAGACCTTTTTCTGTTAAACATTGCTTTTTCTCCTCTCTCCCCTCCCAAATCAACTTTACTTTCTATGGCTTAGTCAGCTTTTCTGCATCTTTTTCATCTACGAAATGACACCGAGTCCCACAGATGTCCAGTGTTTTCTTCTTGTACAGTCAGAATAAGTAGGAATTATGGCAGCAACTCCATGGCAGATAGAATCCATCCCACAACACAGAATGGAAACCACGCAGACAACCTGGAGATCCGCAAAGACCAATATAGTTCCTGGGCTGCAAAGCTGTGGCATCACTTGTACAGTGATTTGTAGTCCTGGGATTTCTCTGATCACTGACCAAATGAATGTATCCTCCTTCTATTATACTTTCCATCCAATGTGTATCTTTTCCATATAGAAACATTACTGAATCCCTGTAAATTCCCACTGTGCAGCTTCAGGCTACTGCTTTGGTGCTATAGACAAACAGCATTGCTGTTTTCCTGGTGAATGTAACTCCTTATTCTCCTACAACTTGACTTGTTGACAATATCAAGATAAATACCCTCTACATTTCATTTTAGCTTTTTTTTTTTTTGAGTGCTATCTGGCATGCCCAGTCAACTTCCATCTGGAGATTTTTAATTGGGAAGAAGGAGGTGGCAAATCTTTCCTTTTAATTGCAACATGACAGTAGAATAAAAATAGGATATCAGATATGGTGTGTCTGCTAGGGTTGTTAAGGCTCATCTTCTGGGTCTTCATTTTCAACTGCTTTCTGTGCAATGAAAAGCAGAACTTGTACAATTTTTTTTTTTTCTTTGAAGAAAAGTAATAGCCAGAACATAGCGATGATAGTTCAGGAAAGAAGTAATGTGATGCCGTTGAGCCCCCGTGCAGCCCAGTGCCCAATTACTGCGGGGAGTAAGTCCAAAGAATAGTGGCAGAAGAGCAGAACAATGAACCGCTCCCCACGTGCTCTCGTGGTACAGACAAGTCAATCCATCATGAGTGCACAGCCTAGCATCTGGGAGATCCAGATGATACACACTGTAGTTTTCCTGTATCAGCAGTAGTGTCTCTATTGTTGCCTTTTAAAAGCGCTTTTCTAGCGAGGCCTAGGGCATGATTGAAATGCTTGTTATTGCAATTGCTCTGGCTCAATCAATCTTCAAGCGTGATACAAGGCCAACCTGGTCTCGGGCTCTTTATCTGCCCCTTCTGCTTGCAATTGTTAAGAATGCACTTACTGACCTAAGAGCTAACGATTTCTTTTATGTGAACCATATGCATGTACCACATAGTGAAGAGAACATCTTTTAATTGTGATTCTAATTGCTCAATGCAAAAATATTTGTTTTAACTGACTAAATCCCAGTCAAACCTTCATCTTGGTATGTTTATGGCTGTTTTTTTCTGATGTACATTCCTGTGGATTATTTTGCAAGCCATCCCATGGGTGTGTTGAGCATCCAAGCATCCTTGCAAACAGTTACTGCAGATGTATAGCTATAATTCAGGTGAATCATCATTCCCCTTGTTAAAGTTTTACAGCAAAAAAAAATATTTGGCTAAATAGAAATGGGAGAGGTCTATTTAGGGATCAAAATAAAAGCAACCTAGGTTTGTCATGCAAGGAAGAAAATCATCTTAGACATGCAGTTTATTTAGATTTAATAAGCCCACAGCGGGCTGGTATATGTAAAAGTAAAGTGCTGCTCTACTGTCAAAATTCTCGGGGCTGGGGCCTGATTCTCTGTCAGTGTGTATCAACATGAGTCCTTGAAGAGGATTTCTGGAGTAGAAAGCTGGTGTATGCAATCTTTTGCAGGAACATAGTGTGTTTGAATCTCTGTTGCAAGTGGAGAAGGGTTAATGTGACCTCAACATACATGGTACTGACCTGGGTAGCGAGAGGATGCGTTGACTCAGAGCATGACTGCTGAGGCTCTGGAAAATCCAACTATAAACAAAGCCCACATTTGTTCCTGCAGATATCCAGCTGTCCTTTCTCGGTCCTGCACTATGAATATGCTTAAAAGTGCTTTGTCATCAGGAGATGCTTTAAGTAATCCATTGTATTATTTTCAGCTTAGATAAAACCCATCTGTGAAAAGTTGTATGTGGGCTGTGTGGTCAAGAAGACACGGGGCGATAACTGTCCTGGCACAAATCTCATTTGATCTGGTGAAGGCTTGTTGTGGTCTCGGAAATAGAAACAGAACAGAAAATTCAGCTGCCCATGCTATAGCACCTAAGGGCCTCAGAAAATGCAGGAATGACATGAAGAAGGAAAAAATTCCTTAAACCTGAAATTCAGGTCTGGCAAATAGAAATGCCGAACTTGCTGCTTCTTCCCAGACTGTGGCTGTTTTATTCTCATCCTTTTTTTTTTTTTTTTTTTCAATTCTTTTGCCTTTCTCTTTCTGTCGTTTGCTGGTTCATTGAGCAAAATGCTCTCGTTCCGGTTGGAGTGTTTATATATGCTCCACTAATTTGAGTAATTGTAAGTACCACTATCCTAGAGTGCTCTCAGTTTGTTCAGAATCCAACCACATAATTACTTGGTGCAGGAGGATTGACCATATCATTCTCTGCTGTGTTCAGAAAGCTTAAATGGCTTTTGGAGGAAGACTGAAGCAATTGGAAGAACTTTCAGCTAATATACAGAGCTCTGTGTCCTGCTTTATTTTTATGACCTTAGAAAATTTGGGCTTGTTGACTAGTCATGCTGTAACTTTCTGTCCCATTCTCTTTCCCATGCCTTTATAAATAAAAAAAAATCTGCTGAAGTATCACCTATGCTTAGGAAAATTTAGTACAGCGTTATGACTAGAATAGATTTTTTAAAGAATGATATTCCTCATGTAATAATACAATATTCAGCTCCTGTAAGTGCTTCCGCAGAGGATTTCATATATAAATTCCTTGCCTCTCGCTACCACAGTCATTTGAGGGAAAGGTTGTCCCCATTCTGCAGCAGCGAGGAACTGAACGAAGAGACAATGACAGTAAATCTGTGGCTGACTGGCAGATGTTAGTTCTCGTGGCTGCGATTCCTGGCCCAGCTCTGCCTTTCCAAGCTGGGTTTTGCCTCTGCATCACCCAGAAACTCAAACCAACAACCACACCAGCGGCTGCTGAGAGCACAGGTCCTCTGCACAGAGGTTGTATCACCCACATTCATGCAATACCCATTCCAGCCATTCAGACCTTTGCAGCCAAGCTGAAGGCCACCTGTAACTCCACTATTTAAGTTCACATTTTAAAACAGACAAGCTAGCCTTTTTTTTTTTTCCCCACCTTGTTTTAGGCTCTTCTTTAGTCCAAGGGAATAATTCAACAGCAGCCCTAAAGTGGATGTAAAGTAATCAGCTCTGAACATTAATGCAGCCCAGCCTTCTTGGTTATATTTCCTCGGCAAAACTCATTGCTGGTTGACAGTTTTCCCTGGCGAGGGCACTGAGCAAGCAGATGGCCCTTCCCTTGCCCACCTGCAGTGGAGGGGAAGGTCTGCAGAAGGAGAACCTCTGTTCACCCCTCGCAGGGCTCTGTCTTGGCACTTGGCTGGAAATTTGGCCTTTAAGAGGGACTTGTGCCTGAAGCACAGTTCATCACAGCTAACGGTGAGGTATTCTCCAGTAGGAACCACACTTTTGGGCTATGTCTGTTGCTGGCTTGCTGCTCGCATAGAAAATACTGACTGATGGCACCTTTCCTCAACACACTTTCCATTTAGCTGCTCTTTGGAAAACAGAGCAGTAGGTTGCTTTCTCTGGTAGCTTTTCAGAGAACTGTTATTGCCAAATACCTTTAAAAGATGGAGTCACGGCTTAGAAGTAGGCAGAAAGATTTCTATACAGCCCTGAATCAGCTCTTCAAGTACAAGAGGAACTGAGGTTGAACATGCAGCTTCATATTAAAGTCCTGACTGCAGCACATACTGCTGTTTTTTTGGTTTTTTTTTCCAGTCTCTCCCCATGGAGCATACTGGACACTGAGGCCAGCCATCGTCTCAGAGATCTCATTCCAAACATAAAGTGACCAACATTAAGTTTATATAGTGTTCAGTAATGTGGTGGCTGACTCTCCCTTTTTGGATGTACTTTCTCTACCTACAGATAGTAAGTGGTGATACCGCCATAAAGAAACCAGGTTGTTAACCAAGAAAGTTAAGTAACTTGCCCAAGGACACACTTTGAAGTGGCTGGTTCCACCCAGCTAGATTTTTGTGGTGCACCACTGAAAGCAGTACAATTTAGCATGATCAGAAGGCATCACCTTTTAGCAGTCTTTTAGCTGTGTGCTACAAAAGTCAAGTTTTCTAGACTAAGCAAAATAGATCCTGAGTGCGTTGTTTCAAGGGATTAGAAATTAGTTCATTAGACTGAAATGTGAACAGGTGGAAGCAAAACTTACTCCTAACTGACTGTATTTCTCCTTTGCTGTACTGATAGTCTGCAGTTGTGTAATCGTGAAGACAATTTTAGACTCTTTTGTACTCAAGAATACAGTAAGTTATGTTTTACCTGTCTGTCTCTGGAGAAGAAAAGCTTTAATTAAGTCTTACTTTAATTATGTCCCATCTACACAGTACCTAAATGCATTATGAGAGTATGACATTTGCTATTTGCTTGCCTTCTGGGAAGGTTTAGATGCTGAATCCTCTAATACTGTATAAAGTTTCAAGTGCTATTATTAAAAGAATATGTGAAACAAGATTCTTAATATATGCATTGTTATAATAATTGCTAAGTAGTGGTGAAAACCTGAGTGATTAAAGTATGATCTGGAACTTTCTTCTGAAATAATAGAATTCTGTGTTCATATAGAAATTCCCCAACACTGGTGGTCCTGATGATCTGCTGGTATGGGTGGTGTCCTGGATTGGAGCCTTATTTCACAAAAATCAGTATTTTACCAGTCTCATTGGTAATACTGTGCATTACCATTCTGTGCTGTTCCAATACATAGTCTAATTAAAAAAAAAAGCCCAATCTTTGCAGGTTGTCTTATCTTAATTAAGCTAATGAGAATGTCATAGTTTCTAATATTTATTGAAAGTAATGTCCTTGAAATGAACTTTCAGACATTATTTTATTACAAGCTGTGAGTGCTTATGACCAAGAGTTTGATAGGAACGTGCATTAACAAAACATTCAGCTTTTCTAGAGGTCCTTCATCTCCTATGCTGAGTATCCATTAGTCTTCCTCAACCTAACTTTCACTTAATAGAAATTTAAGCTGCTAAAGGTAATAAGAATGAGCAGCCATGGACTTCTCTGTATGTCACCCAACTTCTGTAACTTAATCCTCAGTAAGAAGTCCTACAATAGCAGTAGGTGTTTTAAATATTTTTAAATATCTACAGTATGGTGTTATATGTTCTCTGCAAGGGAAGAGTGACACATTGATACTTTTTCTCTATATATAGTTTTTCTATATTTTCTATAGTTTTATATTTCTTTTCAAGCTGTTGCAGCTTGCCAGGTGAACTTGCTCGCTTATAAGGTAAGCCAGCATGCAACAACTGAAAATAACATTTGTCGTAATGCTTCAAAGTAAATATCGTTCACTTGAAGATGGCACATCTCTCCAGGGCAGCAGACTGACTCCCCTGAAGGTGAATGTGCATCCATGCAGGATGCATAATTTGGATTGGTTTTGCTCCACCCCTGTTTACTTTTGCCCTCCAGTCAGTTATGTTGTCCAGACCTGTTTGTAGTCAGTTGCATCATCCCACAGCCTTTGGTATCTTCTGCACATGCCTGTCTTCTGCCTTCAGAACCTGAACTCTCAGACCATGCCCTTGCAAAAAAATGGTCTGAAGTTTTTCATATCAACTGTGTTTGGTCTTATTCTCCTCTTCATGAGAAGATTACTACCTTCTCTGACAGCAGCGATTTGCAAGGCATATGATTCCAGCAGTTCTGAATACACACTCATATTTAAAATATCTTTTCCCTTTTCAAGTGATATGAGGCAACAGGAAAGTGATATTTTGCAGGGAAAATTGAGAAGTGACATGGACATTGATATTACAATAAGCTTCCAAACTGATGTTAATGCTGAGTAATATGATTTTGTGCCTAGCCAGATCTGTTGAGGGTATGAATTTGGCCTTGGACACAAACTAATTGTTATTTTTTGAAAAAACTTTTCCACATTTAGCACTGTTTGGGGCCTACTTAGAACAATGTAATAGTGCTGCAAATACCTTGTTGCAGGAGTGTGTGAGGCAGATAATAGACCGACAATGCATGCATCTTAGCTGTAGGGAACTGATCTGCCAAAGGGTGTCTATCATCTCAGCTCTCGGTATTTCCATAACATGCCCTGTGTTCCAGTTCCAGTATCAGAGATTTTGTTCCTTCAAAGGAGGTACAGACAGATGACTTCTGAACTTCCAGTAGACTGATGATATGGAAGCATTTCTCAGAGTGCTGCTTACTGCGAAGGAAGGGATCCAACATCCAACAGGTATCCAACATCCCCAGATCCCTTGCTGTTGCTTTCAAGAAGGTGAGGTGTTAATGCACAAGGAAGGTGATTGTCTTCCTCCTCACCCATTCCACTACTGCACAGTATCAAGGTCTTGTAATCAAGTCACTGCCATCAAAAAAAATCAGATATCTTTTGTATACATGCTTTTGTTTACAAGGCCTCGACTTTGCTACTCAGAAGCATAAGACACATTAATAGCTGGGCATCTTGCGTTTGTTAAGCCCTGTTTCCACTGGGGATATGCCAACATGAGTAAGCAGTGCGATGCAGCATAAGTGCTGTAGTGCAATATAATTGTGCCAAGGACCTGGCATCCATGCTGTGAGTTTCAGGGTTTTTTTATATGGTCTTCAGGAAGATACACACTATATGTACATAGGGCTGATCTGGATGTAGTTCCTTCACGGAAGAGAGCAAGGGATGAAGAACCAGATTTCAAAAGAAGGTCAGAGAAGGAAATGTATTTTCATAAATATACACTCTTTCCCATGCAGCATAGCATGGTGAAGTTGTGCGTGTGCTATGACATCTTTTGGGTGACACTTAGGAAAATATTATAGGCCAGTGAAGCTTAAGTTATCCTTATCCGCTGTTATCCTACATTTGCCTGCCCAGATCTGGAAATCTTGAAATGTACAGAAAGAAGATGAGGAGGCAGAAAGTGATGTAAAACATACAGAGGTAATCCCACTTTGTGAGCACAAAAGCTGCAGTTTGTCCTCTGCTTTTCTTCTGCCTGCCCACCTCAGTTAGGACTAGGGAGAGTCTGATCATCCAATTCCTTGCCTTCACAGCGTTTCACATGGGCGATCTCCGGATTAAAGAAAAATAATTGAGTCTTCAGAGTTCTTACCTAGTTTTTAAAAGCCTGCAATAAGCCTTGTTTTAATACTTCCATCTCATGGTTTCTGGCATACTGGTTAGATAACGTATTCTTTCTAGTGTCCTCTTCAGAGACATCATTCTTGTCTTTTGTCATATGTGTCACTAGGACTCTGCTGGGCTGCTGTTTTAATAAATCCTACACACTTGCATTCTCACCCCCTCACTTCCTTCATTTTTAACCAGGTATCAGTTACAGTAATAGCCTTATATATCTCCTGAAGATGGTTCTGTTAGACTGGAAACTGGTTCATTGGTGCATAGCATTTGCATAAGAGAAAACCAGCTTTTCATTCACTGTGGGGTTTCTCCTTTGCCTTAGTTCGTTTTTGCTTGTGTGTACTACTGTAAAGTTGGTTTTTTTCCCTCTCGTCCAGCTGAATGCCAACAGCAGTTAGGGAAGGAAGGCAGCAAAGAATTGCCATTAGGCACGGTGGAAGTATTCTTTACTGCTTGATGTCTCTGCTTTTGAAGGATTGATTATCTTTCCTTTGATAGCACCCATATTTCTCTCTCTGCCTTCTTTTTTTTTATAGTTTCTGAAATTTCAAAGTAATGCTTTTCCTTTTCACTGTGCTTAGGGCTATTAACTGTCTTAATAGTAAATGTTTCATATGCTTAAGTTTTGTCAATGCAAGGGTTTTCTTGCAGAACTGCTACCAGAAAATCAGGTTAGTGTACAGCTTTTCTGAGGCTTATTGTGGCTGTGACTCGAATTTCACATGAAGCTTGGAAATAAATCAGTCCTTCTCTTTTGAAAATCACACCAGTACCGTTTCTTTGGAAACATTTGCCAGTGTCTCACATTTAAATAATTGTGAAGATAGATATTGAAGCTAAATAATGGCCAATTGTCTTCAACGTCCTATAACAATCAATGGCACATCAAGGCTTCATGGCTGTCATCACGCAGCCCATGACAACGCAGGGGATTCCCAGAGTGACAGCATGAATAGAGTGCTGACCTTTCTCTTTCCAAGGTTTGCTGCTTGCCACTTGGCAGAGGCGGGAGGACAGGAGCGGGCTGTTACGCATGCTGCCGTTTGCCCTCCTGTCTAGAACTCCTCTTCATCCACCACACAGTTCTTCCTGATACTTCCCTGGGTATTTACACTGTAGCACTTCTATCAGCAAGGCATTTAATTTTTGAAATAAAGACAAAGTTGTGGCAAAAGTGTAAGGTTTTCAATGATGCGTGAGTAAGGATTCAAATATGGTGTATTTTGGTTGCTTGCAATGATCTAGGATTTTCTTTTCATTTATAGCTGAGGTCACGAATAGTTCTGCAATTCTTCTCTTTTTCTCACATACGTACTACCTTTTGAACTTGCTGGGAGCTTTGTCATCTGTTTTGGTAGGGTACAGATGAGTTTTCTGCTTGGATGAGGTGAAAGAAGTCTGGATTTAAGCCTCCACTTCTGTTTCCTTTGGCTTTCAAAGATCTAAGATGCTTCCTTGTGCTTTTCAGCTGTTAACCTGAGTCAGCTCTGATCTGGGTTGTAGCCACAAGTGTCTCTACATGGGACAATTATAAATGCATGACCCAATGGAGGAAGGAAGGCATTTAGGAGCTGGGTTCATGTCCCAGAATGGTCATAGGCATTGTGCCTTCAAAAGGAGGAACGCAAGAATGTTTCTGTATGTCGTGAATATATTTGAGGATGAAATACATGAAGTGAGTGCACTACAGTGGGTTACCATAACAATGCAGACAGGGTCTGGGCAGCTGTTTGGGCCTCTCTCAGTGAAGTATCATAAGGGTAGTTAAAAGGTACCAAGATTGAGCTTCTTATAGGAAGCCAAAGAAGGGCAATGAAGCTGGTGGGGTGTCTGGAGCACAAGTCTTATGAGGAGCAGCTGAGGGAACTGGGGTTGTTTAGCCTGGAAAAAAGGAGGCTGAGGGGACACCTTCTTGCTCTCTACAACTACCTGAAAGGAGATTGTAGCAAGGTGGGGGTTGGTCTCTTCTCCAAAGTAACAAGCAAGAGGACAAGAGATGATGGCCTCAAATTGTGCCAGGGGATGTTCAGATTGGATATTAGGAAAAATTTATTCACTGAAAGGGTTCTCAAGCATTGGAACAGGCTTCCCAGGGAAGTGGTTGAGTCACCATCCCTGGAGGTATTAAAAGACAGGTAGATGTGGTGCTGAGGGACTTGGTTTAGTGGTGGACTTGGCAGTGCTAGGTTAACGGCTGGACTTGATGTTCTTAAAGGTCTTTTCCAGCCTAAACTATTCTAGTCTATAATTTATCATCTGCTTTGGCCATTTGTGTGTTGGGTGTTTTTTTTCTACTTTTTTTTTTTTTTCAGTGGTTCTTCCAGTTCCCGTCAGACCTCAGTACATTGAGGGTTTCCACTTCTTAGGAGTATAAGCCAGTCAACTGTGGAAATTTCCAGAGTTGGATGGAGTCAAATTATTAAAATATGCAGCTCTTCTATAGTATAATGGTCTCTCTCTGTGGCATTAATCCTTCTCCTTTTCATACAATGCACTTGAAACGCTGCTTTTCTCTGTAGGCGGCAAGTATTGTCATAACTTCACTTCAAGAACTATTCACCTTTTAAATGTAGAAAACAGTTCTTATTGTGCTTCAGCTAGAGAATAATCCCTTTTCTTTCGCTCCTTCATCCTCCGTGGTACACTGATGATAAGTGAACTCTCAAGCAGTTACAATTTCACAGGAGCTTTCATGGATTGCAGAGCTCTGGGTTTTTCAGATACCATGCGTTCAATCAGCATCACTTGGAATGTCTCTCTGTTTTTAAATCTGAGTTGTTAATGTCGTTACATTCATCCTAAATATTGCATTTTACAGTGTGAATTCTTGTGGTTCTCTCCTTAATATCTTCTCATTCTTTTTTTCTGAGCAGCTGTTGGTAGCTCTCCCTACTGCTGTCAACTCTTAAACCTCTGCATTACAAACTGCAGAGTAGGGTGAACTTACTACATTAAATGAAGGCTCTGCAAAGTCGGTTTACAATACACATTAGGAACCCAAAAATAAAAAGAAACGGGAAACCGAGCCATTCCTAATGTAATGTACTAAACTTAGTTTATACTTCGATCCCTGAATAACTAGCACATTAGAAGCTTTTAAAACAATATTATATACAAAAATCCAGCTGGTAACATTCTTGATGTGCTGCAAGTAGAGAAACAATAGTAGCAGTGTTAGAGCCACATCGCTGTTTAGATCAGATAGAGAACAAGCGCAAGAAAGGCCTCTCTGGAAACGCAGCGATGTTTGAAAACTAATGCTGAGCACTGTAACTCTGCAGACTGCTCTCTAAATGTATCAGCGGGTAATACAGTCTGCTCCCAGCATAAGCAAAAATTTAGCAGAGAATTATTAATTACATCACCACGCCTATATAATAGAGTTCACTGTAGTTATGTAGGAGTCAACGGTATTCAAGCAGTTTCTTTTGATGAAGTAATCGGGCTGCTTCTGGGGCCAGTTTCAGCTGCTAGGGGCGTGCTGCAAATGTAAATGACTGCCAAATGGATTCCTTCTAAATTCCAGCCAATTAAAATACATTTAAAGTGCAGCTGGTGGAGAGCAAAAGGCTTATAATTGCGTAAGAAACGTTTGGGCATGAAACAAATCCCTGAAGTTTGGTGAGCGGCGATTATTAAATAATGCATTTCTGGAGAAGTAAAGCAATCAAACAAAGAGCTTTCCAAAACTGCAGTCAGAAGCAAAGATGACACTTTTACCACCACCTTAAAAGAGACAAAGCGGGAGTGTGTTTGTTAGGGTGTCAGTTTTCTACCCTTGGCTTTTTAAACCATGCAAGTTTGGCAGCTTGCCCTCTGTGGTGCTGCATACAAATATTGACGGAACAGTGTGGTATTTGTTAAGCCCCTTCTTGGGAAGCAAATGATTAAAACTCTGAGGGAAGATCTGAGACCCTCAGACATTATATTTTTTCTCACTAGCACTGTAATATTTACAGAATGAAACAGAAAATAGTGAATGGGGTGTAATGAATGACCTTCCTTTTCTGCTTTGCCTTGTAAGTAAGGACAGATTTTTTTGTTTAATGCTTTAAATGTTATTATAAAAGGGGTTTACAGTTAGCAGCACTGAAAGATGCCATTAACACTTTTGATTTAACCTCATGTTTTGGGAAAAAGCTCAGCTGATAAAACAGACCGTGTAAATAGGTGAAAGACATTACCCAGGAAGTAGCTGTGTGCAGTCATCGCGGACACTGTGTCCGACAGATGCACAAACCTCTACAGACTTTTTAATACACAACTATATTTGAATGTTTCCAGACATGTTATGGTCATGCCTGCATCTGCCTAAAAGTGAGATTTCAAATTTTTCTGCTTTTAATATGCCTTTCTAAAACTGAATCTTAATCCATTTAATAGATCTTTGTGCTGATTTTAGAAATGGAAACAAACATTTTTATACAGTTCAGAGTGTTTTTTTTTCTCTGTAGTATTTTATCTGAGAATACTGTCTTTACCCATTTGGTATTAAACAAACAGTTGAAATGAGGTGAATGAAAAGTGTTTCCTATGTTATCTCAGGATTTTCTTAATTGTATCAGAAAGTAATAAATGAAATCAGAAAAATGTCTTCCAGAACTAACAAGTATTGGTTTCTACCTGTTGTTATATCTTATCGTATGAAATTCATATGAAATTGTTTGAAATTTCGGATTCCTTCCCGTTCCAGCATATCATGGGCAGTCAGTCTGTTTTGGCTTCACTTTTGTTAACTGTGAGTAAAGACTCCTGCAAATTTCATAGCGACAGATCATATTGCAGCAGTAGGAGTTCAGTTAAATGTGCCTTGTTAATTGTAATGTGTAAGTAGCACAGAGCACGTGCCAAAAGGGACGCTCGTAAGAAACAAGCTTATTGCCAAAATAAATGTCAATAAAATTATAAAATCAGGTTTTAAAGGCATTTGTCAAGAACCATAAACAAGACTACCCATATACTGTGAAAATAACTTGGTTAAAACCAAGAAAAGTCAAGAGAATCAACACTAAAAATCTCTAAATTGACGGGTTGCTTTTCTTTTTCCCTTATTGATTGGCAATTATTCACAGATGGAAATCTATTGAATAGATTGAAATGACTTTGTTTGGGTAAGTCCTACTCATCACCAGCCACTGTTACAAAATTAGGCTCAATGTGTATTTAATTGCAATAAGTATTATGGAAATAGATAGGTCTGTATGTTTATGAAACACATAGGATACATAAATTAATAAAAAATAATGTACATAGGTTTTGGCAGCACCTGGTCTATAACAGCATTAAAGATTTGTTACAAGCCCAAAGGCAGTGGGAGCACGGAAGAGTTAGGTGACCATAAAGGAGTGGGGTAGACCCAAACAGCTGAGGCTATGACAGTTTGCTAATACTACTAATGGAAATAACTTTTGTATGCTATCTGACTTTTAATAAACTGCCAGTTTAGGCTACTTTTGAGATCTGCAGATGAACAGTGCAATGTAAGTAATTTTTTATTACAAAACATCGAATAACCCTTCCAAAGTCGGTAAATGAGGAAGCTGATAACTGAGTATAGACCCACCAAAAAGGAGGCTGTTAGTCATCTTTTTTGATGGAACCTCAGGGCTAACAATGACAAAACTTGTTTCAAACTAAGCCTCTGTCTTAAACAGGCTTGACTCGCTCACTATAAATCAAAAGATGAATCTAGGTCCTCCTGCATAATAACATTTTTCATGTCATTTACTTTTCCTTTATGCATATGTGCAATGATGGATGTATCTCCTAGGTCCAGTGATTCATCTAATATATCAGTTACCTTAAGGAAAGCAAAAGAGGTGCTTAGAAGGTATCCAAACAAACAGGTGAAGATGAAGTTTTACCACTTCTGTCTTTCCCTCTTGATCTCATTGTATCAGCGTTTGGCTGGGCTTTAGCTGTTTACAAAACAGCCTCCATTGGTGCACAATTAAACAGTGAGCAAGCGTCTCTTCAGGAAACCCACTGACCTGTAGGCACATGGCTGCCTGGTCTCTGGAGCTTGGGGGAGCTTAAGTGAAGTTACATATGAAACTTTCCAAACTGCAGTGCACTTCTGCACAGGTGTTGAGGAAATAGTTTGGGAATACTTAAAAATTTTTAGGTGTCCCCACGGTTAAATATCCTTTGGAAAGCTGGTTTTCTGGATAGTTTCCTTGGATATTAGCCCTTAAATTCTGCCAAAACACAGGCAGGTTTCTATTGGGCTTTTCCCCAGAATGACTTGCTGAGAAGTTGTACAACTTCAGTGTGTCTCCACAGGGAAAATTACATAAGGCCAACTGAAGGGTCGGCATAATTTATAACGGCAAACAGATGAGAACTTTACTGGAGTTTTCCCCTGGGTGGTATTACTCAGTGATTCTGCTACAGTAAAAGCCACTACTACTTCATGTCTTTGGCAGGTCAAACTCTGAAATCTTTGGGTATCTGAACATATACCCTCCTTTATTAAAAGACTCACATGGAGTCTGTAATGGTTATACTGCCCATAGGACTAGAGAATGGCCATTCTGCTGGTTTCCTGAAAAGCAAAGTGCTCTTTGGTTTCTACATTAAAACATCTATTAATTTTAGGTAGGATTTACTATTCCTTTTCTTACAATTTTGCTGGTGCTCTGGAGAACTCTGGAGGACAGAACCTGGCCCCATACTTAGGGGAAGTGGTACAGCAGCAGAGGGATATCAAGCTAATCAGTGGATAAAGATGAAAGTCTCACCCAACCTGAAGCCTAGCTAGTATCAAAACTCCTTCTACCTGGGCAGAAGGGGTATTTTTCACACCTGGCCATGCTGATGACAGAACTGGTGCCTAGGAAGGATCAAACCTTGTTCCCAAGTCAGGTAAGGATGAGGAAATCTTGGGGGAAGCAGGAGAGAAGAGTTTGAAAATGTGATTGTCGCTCTTTCAAAGAGTGTCAGAGAGTAGCGGGAAGTGAAATCCTCAAGTCTAGATCCTTTTCCATGAATGCAGTGAAAGAACACAAATGTTTCCACAAAACATGGATCTTCAGCTATGAATATCTATCAGGCCATTAGGTGGATTGTGAAGGGTCAGAAAGATGAAAGAAATAAGCAGCTATATTCTTGATTTTTGTGTTCATTTTTGTTAAATGGAATTATGTTGCCTGTATTTTTAATTTTGCAAATGAATTCTTACCACACTCAGATTTCAATAATTTCAGAGTAATTGGTAAACATGATGACAGCCTTTTCTAATAAGCATGGTGAATATTAAATTGCCATGACCATTCCAGGGTCCTGGAAAGTTCTGATAGGACCTGTTGGGCTGCTAGTCTCTAAAGAATCTTGAAAGGTAATTGTGTGGTTCTGCATGGGCTGGTTTGAGTGATGTTCCATGCAAAACCCTGTATCCTTATGAGTCTTCTATTGGTCAGTGCTAGCCAGATAAAATCACTGCAGCAATGTGCAACATGGTGGTGGAGACATCTTTTGAGACTTGAGAGTTATGAGGGAGTTGAGAGTGAAGTTCAGAGCATGAACAACTTGGAACAAAACACCTTAAAGCCAAAAGGATGGTGCTTGTTTTCTAGATTAAAAGTGAAAATCCCTGATGTTGATTACAAAGTAGAATTTGTCCTTTACACCAAAGTCACGTCTGATAGTTTCCTTTAATCTTGTGAACTGTGAACAGAAAGCATGTGCAACTACTGCACTGTGTATTTATAGAGAAAATGTTGGAAGCAACTAGAATAGTACTCATGTTTTGTCAAACAGTTAGTTTTTGTCCTCAGCGAGGTGACCAATTCCTTCCTTATTCTTCTCTTACTAGTAATTTACTTGTAAAGGACAAAAAAGAACATTCCATGTCCCTTGCTGGTGGTGTCATACAGCTGTTGCACTTTGAGCACTTTGAGCGTGTTTGCTGTTACAAAATAAAGCCTGTTGGGGCTTCAGTTCTGGGATTTTTGTTTTTGTGGGATTTTTAAAAATAAGTTTTTCATCTTGTTTGGTCAGTCATTGATTTGGCTAGTATTTTCTATGGATCACATGCAGGAAAGTTGGGGGACAAGTTCTTGGGAGGACAGATAATTATTACCAAATGTAGAAGTTGTGTAATATGTAGAGGAAGAGATACTAAAGTAATATAAATGGTTACACCCTCTAACATGGTTAGTGGAAAACCTAAATGGAAGAGTAATGTATACCAGATATGTATATCACAAGGAATATAATTTTGGTCGGAATCATTTGCAGTAGGAAATAGTAGAAGGTAAGTAGGGCAAATCAGAATACACTGCAGGAGATCTCTTACTGGCAGGGCTGTGTGAGCACTTGTTACTATTTGTGGAGCTAGTGCTTTGGTAAACTTCTTTATTCTTCTTGTTACAGTTTTATGTCATAAGGATGGGGGGGGTGATCAATAGTCATTGCCTAGTCAATGACAAATGATCAATAGTCAGTGACAAAGCATAAACTTAGAGCTATCCTTTAATTACCTAAATTATGGGACTGGCAATACTGGTTGAGGTTGTCCTTCAAAATCTAGAAGCTGTAAGAGCTCTGGCAGCCCTCTCTGCAGACCTTCACCACAATGGTGAATCTATGTCTTACTCTATAGTTTTTAAAGTGATTATTTCAAATCTCCCACTTCCCGTCTGAGAGCCTATGGAGAAGATTAACCTGTTCAAAGTTGCTTATGCAGTTTGTTGGTGGCAGAACAGGCAACTCCCCAGCCCCTCACCTAAGCAATAAAATCATCACGCATGCAGTGAAGTTGCTGACCATCCTTTCCTCTCTAGAAAACAATTCTAATGAAAATAGTATTTTAGTTAACCAGAGTTTGACAGTTCAAGGCAGTAGTCCAGAACCTTAATCTTGTTGTGGTAACTAGAGTTGATAAATGAGGACATTGCACTTAAATGAGATTTTAAGGCTGTGGTGATGACTGCGGGTAGCTGTGGTTCACAAAATGGATCCTGGGCCTTAAGGAAATGATTGTTTCAGACATACACCCTGCCTACAGGACCAAAGTAGTTTTCCTGTCCAAAGTCAGGGAGTTTTCCCCTTCCTGTCTTCTGTGGTAGGAAGCACTAAACAGGAATTCAGGGTAATTTTTATATGATGTCTTCTGTGGTAGCCAACATGAATGTTGTCTTTGTCACATCAACCCAGGAGAACTTTGCCTGGATAGGCAGCCGGACTCATTACTGTGAGCTTTGTTTCTGTAGGGTTAGGCTGTGTCTCTAGACACCGATTTGTATAAATGTGATTGCTCCAAGGAAGGAACTGCCTTTATTTCTTTCATTTGTTGGAAGAAAAGTAATTTACTTCTGTTTTGCAGCCTCTCACCCATACTGGGTCAGTTTTGTGGCTGGTCCTAAAGGAAAAGCCAATTCTTTATTCTTTCCAAATCACCCTTCCAGAGAAAATAACAGTAGCTGTGTAGTTCCTACTCTTTCCACTCCATCCCCTCTATGCCTGTAAGGAACATATGCAGAGACACTATCAAAATAATACCTGTATTTATAGTCTTCCTCTTTTTTTCAGTCTAGAAAGGCTGTGTACACCTAAAAAAGAAATTGACCCACTGAAAAGATTGTATGGGGGACAAAATGCGTTCCTGGAACTGTGTTCACATTCAAATCAACACTTTTAATTTCGGCAACACTCTCTGACATTGCAACATGCAAGGAACAAGTATTGCTGTGCTTCTTAGTGCAGACTAATTTTTAACAATTATTTTATACCTCCTTGATGCTCCTGTGGAGAAACACAGAGCTGATTTTTTTTTTGTTGCCATTTTCGTTGCTAACACCTTCCTTTCAATATTGCGATGTATATTTAGCTTTTCAGAAATGCGTGAATTGTTATGAACTCTTGTAACACAGGAATACATGTTGCAAGGAATATTTAAGTGTAAAATTTCATGGTTTACGAAATCCTGTAGGGAATAATGTAATCCTGCTTTCTCTTGCAATCTAAATCCAGTTGGGCTGGGTAAGCACTCGACTGGGAGGTTTGAAGGATTACGTGGGCTGCGCAGGTAACAGAGGTGGTGATCCGACCGCGCTGGCCCCGCTCTAGCTGTGCTGCAGGGTTATCTTTGTATGGGTGGGATGTGCCTTCACAGCTGTGCTCTGGAATAAGGTATTGCAAAGTGCTTTGTGATTGCCTGGCTTGGTGTGCCTGATGCAAACGTGATGTATCGCTATTGACAGTAAAAACTGAAAGAATATTTTATTGACTAGCTCTCAATGACAGAGCTTTATGAGAACAGAAAGCAAGTCCCTTGTACTGCTCTTCGTCGCCTCGGGAGACTGTGATGGAGTGACAAAACTGAGTAATTTTGAAACTAAATATCTGTAAATGGATTCTTTGTTCATTTAAAGGAGATAGAGGGAAGAGTATGGAGGCTTCTCTGGGGAATGTCACGGCTTTGTTGTGCAACACAAAGACTGTGTTTGAATCAAGATGTGGGTACTTCTAACAAGATATTTTCTAGCAACGTGAGGCATGCACTACAGTTTCTCCAGAATGCAATTTGTAACCCTGAAGTTTGTATTAGCTCTTTGAGATTGCCTTCCAACTCTTCTGAGCTAACCTCTCCTCCATCATGGAGGATCTGTTAATGAGGTGTTTCTTTCATTGATTATTAAGAATTTCACACAGGTTGTAGTGTGAGCAAAGGCACATTTTCTTTAATGGTAAAACTGTTGATCTTTCTACAAGGCAGCAGGCGGATCTATGTGCCAGGACATTTAATTGGAGGGATTTTCACTCTCCTACAAAGCTATTTCCTTCATAGATGAGAAAAAAAGCTAAGGAGGAGGAGGAGGGAAGAAAAGAGCAGAGCAAACATGAGGAAATACTTTATTTTTTATCATTGGAATGGATCCTAAGATGGGATTTTTTTGTCGTTGCTATATTGAACTTACTTGCTGAGCCTCAGCGCAGCTGTGACAATTGGTGTCATCCAAGAACATGCTTTATTGACAGATTGAGGTGGCTTCAGAGAGTAATGTATTCTTCAGTATGAATTAGGACATCAGAGTCTAGGTGCAGCTTCATTTGGACTTTGTTAATACTGAGAGGATCCAGCTTCATGCGGCGGGTGCTGGACAGCACAAGAAAACTGCAGTGATACTCGAGGTGCGCGGTTAATGTCCTATGCCCCAGGGCTTTTCATTCGTCCCAGCCTCACTGCTGCTCCTGCCCGTACCAAGATTTTGACAGTCAGAATGAACAAAGTTGGAAAAAAGGCTATTTCAAAGCAAGGGAGGTACAGAGTGTGGCACAAATGCAGTCAAGTGGTTGGCCAAAAGTCACACAGGTGACAATGGCAAAGTTTAAAAAAAAAAGGCAGACCCAAGTCATCTTAATTGTTTGTGCTTTAACAATGACATTACCGTTCCTCTGATTATAAAGCTCTTAACTAATTTTATTTGTCACAATGACAGTCCTTGTTCTAGAACTTCTTCAGAAGATGAGCATGCTCTTGCCTTTTGACTGTTGCACAAATTATTTTCTTAGAACTATTATAGTCTTTGCTTTGCAAAAGAAGAACTTCCAGAGATGAATGCTGATTGTATGGAGCTGCTGCTCTCTGCCTCCCACAGAGCAGTGGCTTGTGGAACACCTGCTGAAGTTTGAGTCAACAGCATAGTTTGTCTTTTGTCAAGTGTTCCTCTTAATAAAGAAAAGGGAATAAAAAGTAATTTTGTGTGACATCGCTCACCAGGCAGACAGCTGCATAACACATTCCGCTGTGAAATCCTGCTGATACTCTGCAGCGAGTACTGAGGATATGCATTTGGTCGCAAGGGTCTAAAAATGACCCTCTGCAGTGGGACTAAGTTCGTCAACGATTTTAGTAGTTTTGATTTTAGACAATGACTGTGAGGATGTCCAGGATGGGAGGAGAAATACTTCTGCTGGCTTTTGTGAGATTGGGATCCCACCACAAGTGAAAGACCGACAGCAATCAGAAAGGATGGCTGCACAAAACCAGATGAGCCCAGACGCTTGGCCCAGTTTCTCCCCATAGCTCTGAACCGTGACCAGTGTGAGAGCTCCTGCTTTCGCCATACGGGACAGTCACTGCACCACACTGTGTATGTCTTTTGCAAAACAGAGATGTGAAGACACGCTGGGGCTACAAATAATTGACAACAAATCTCTTGGGGTCACTCATTATGAGGGAAAGTATGCCACGCCAAAATTAATTTTGCAAACACAAAATGTAAGATATTATCAGTGGAACAAATAGAGGGGAAATACTGTTGAATGAAATATCTGGATGCAGTTAAGAAATAGATGACAAATTATACTGGCACAAACTTTTGCAGTCCGCTTGTGTCAGGGGAGCCGATTTAGACCAGAAAGGAGCTGGCACCCACATATCTACGTCGCTGTTTGTTTTTTTTTAAAGCACATATGAAGAAAAATAAATGTACTTAATAGATGTGGTTTAAAAATAAAGGTATTTTTTCACAATGAAGTATGTACGCTAAGAAACTCTTCCTTTGTGACAGCAATTATCAAATGTGATTTTTCTTGGCCTGTCATAGAATTACACATAAAGAATATTGGGATTTCCTCATCTGCAAAATGTAACTTCCTTCGTGCAGAGTGTGTGGTAGGGGTACAGGACTGGAAAAACTGTCCATTCTTCATACGAGTCTACTTGTATTAAGAAAGGTTTTGTGATGCAGACGTGGATGATGGTAGTAACTGGTGGCCATGTGGCAATTTGCAGTAGCTCATGAATGTCACACACATGATTTTAATCCTTTTCCCACTGAAATGGCCAAAAGAATTCTTGAAGTGGTGAAGTTTGAGTCAGCAGCATAGTCAACCTGTTGATTCCCTTACTAAAAAAAAATATGGTGTAATGAATCATTCATATGAAAAGTTTAACTTGCAGAGTGGAAGTTCATCCTTCTTATTTCTACATGGGAAAAAATGTTACACAGAGACTCTTGTTCTGAGATAGACGACACATTCCCTGTGTCTGATAGATCTTCAGGTTTATTACAGAGCAAAGATTTGTTTGGTGGATCGGAGAGCTTCACCAGTGTGAAAGGCCCAAAGCTCTGCCTGTTATATAGTGATGAAGGGAAGAACAAGTGGAATTCCCTAGAGATTTACCATAAAATACCAATATCTTGGCTCTTTTTTTTTTCCCTCTACACTTTGTATTTTGCTTACCACCTTGGGGAAAATCTCGTAAGCTGTTTTCCTGTGCAGAACCCCAGTACTTACTGCTTAGTTTTTTGAACAAGATTTTTGACCATTGAAGAGGATTGCATGAACCAACATGATCCAGGAATAACTATCCTGAGAGCAGTCTGCTGAGACCTCGCAGAGAATTTTATTTTATACACTGGAGGTGGAGGCTTCAAGCCCCTGGCAAATGCTGTCGCGGATCTCAGTAGGGTCATTTTGCTGCTTTGCTCGAGAGAAAACAATAAAATAATTATTCAGGGAAAATATTTGAGGGCTTAAAACACTTTTTCTTTATGTACACCAGAGCCACAACTTGGCAAACAATAAACAATGGCAAAGTTTGTCTCAGTAACACAACTTAGCAGAAGAAAAAAGCTGGAATTCTTTCAACAAAGTATATTCTCTTCTTCTCAGATATTATGAAAACTGATGTCACTTGTAATTCCTCAGGAAAGAAAAAAATCCCTACAGTTTGCAGCACATCAATGCAGTCATTTTTTCCTCTCACTAATCTATAAAAAGACATTGTATATGAATGTTATTTTCTCTGCCAGAAATGCATTCCTGGAACATAATAAAGGCTTTTCTCTTGTTGTTCAGTAATTTGGATAATAGTTTCTTCATGAAGTTTCATAACATTTATTTACTACCATAAATGATTGGACCGAGTGGTTTCAGCAGGCAAAACTGGAATCGCTCTGCAATAAGCTTTCTTACTGAATTAATTTTGTAAATATTATGCCTAAAATAATTTCAAATGACAACTTTATATGAGTAAAATAAGTCAATATGAAATAAATCTGTAGAGCTCTATGTATAAAGCACAGGAAATTTTAATGGAAGAGGCGTCAGCTGCGTAGATTGAACTAAGCAAAAGTTTTTCTAGAATTATTGACAGCTGTGGATAGTTACAAGTGTTTCTTGTTTGGATCAATTAGATTGCAGTAGTTGTGGCCAACAGCACTTTTTTGCTTTTTATTTGTAGTGCCTCAAGAGTTTCTCTTCCCACAGAATGAGGATTCAAATTTCTGAAGTCTTCCTACACTGCTGTGAGGCAAAGCCCACACTTTAATTTACTGGCCAAGAAGAAGCAGCAGGGCACGCTGCCTTACACTTATCTAGAGAGATCATAAGAACAGCAGCTGTGTGAAGTCTTCCTCTTTATGCATGGACTTGCACATCTTTTGGTGTTGTAATGTGGTTATCCATGAGCGTGGTTTCTGTGTGATGCCGGAGCTGGTTATCCATGAGCGTGGCTTCTGTGCTATGCCAGAGCTGGTTATCCATGAGCGTGGTTTCTGTGCAATGCCGGAGCTGGTTATCCACGAGCGTGGCTTCTGTGCGATGCCGGAGCTGGTTATCCATGAGCGTGGTTTCTGTGTGATGCCGGAGCTGGTTATCCATGAGCGTGGCTTCTGTGCTATGCCAGAGCTGGTTATCCATGAGCGTGGCTTCTGTGCAATGCCGGAGCTGGTTATCCACGAGCGTGGCTTCTGTGCGATGCCGGAGCTGCATACCAGGCATAGCTGGTGGGCAGCGCTGGCTGTAGGAGCTCCCAGAGCAGGAGGGAAATGGCATTTTCCTGTAACCCTGGGCTCAGCCCTATTAGTTAAGGCGTAATGGAAGTGAATTTGAAGGGGACTTTTCCTCTCATATGGTTTGGGAAGTGTCAGAAAGCGAGGGAGAAGCACAATTTGCCTTACTATGTAAAATATATTGTGAGGGGTAACATAAAGCTGAAGGCCCTGATATCAGCAAGGTTCACACCTTTGAGTCGGAATCAGCACTTATACAGCCAACCTTTGGGTGAAGCACATGTCACCCAGCTTGTGTGTATCTGCTGTAATCACTGTTTACAAGGATTAACTTTGCTTGGCTACTCCTCATTTGTATATAACCCACTGGGAAGATGGTGGTGCCATGAGTAATCATAGAATCATAGAATCATAGAATGGTTTAGGTTGGAAAGGACCTTGAAGATCATCGAGTTCCAACCCCCCTGCCATAGGCAGGGACACCTCCCACTAGACCAGGTTGCCCAAGGCCACGTCCAGCCTGGCCTTGAACACCTCNCGCTCTGCAATAAGCTTTCTTACTGAATTAATTTTGTAAATATTATGCCTAAAATAATTTCAAATGACAACTTTATATGAGTAAAATAAGTCAATATGAAATAAATCTGTAGAGCTCTCTGTATAAAGCACAGGAAATTGTAATGGAAGAGGCGTCAGCTGCGTAGATTGAACTAAGCAAAAGTTTTTCTAGAATTATTGACAGCTGTGGATAGTTACAAGTGTTTCTTGTTTGGATCAATTAGATTGCAGTAGTTGTGGCCAACAGCACTTTTTTGCTTTTTATTTGTAGTGCCTCAAGAGTTTCTCTTCCCACAGAATGAGGATTCAAATTTCTGAAGTCTTCCTACACTGCTGTGAGGCAAAGCCCACACTTTAATTTACTGGCCAAGAAGAAGCAGCAGGGCACGCTGCCTTACACTTATCTAGAGAGATCATAAGAACAGCAGCTGTGTGAAGTCTTCCTCTTTATGCATGGACTTGCACATCTTTTGGTGTTGTAATGTGGTTATCCATGAGCGTGGTTTCTGTGTGATGCCGGAGCTGGTTATCCATGAGCGTGGCTTCTGTGCTATGCCAGAGCTGGTTATCCATGAGCGTGGTTTCTGTGCGATGCCGGAGCTGGTTATCCACGAGCGTGGCTTCTGTGCGATGCCGGAGCTGGTTATCCACGAGCGTGGCTTCTGTGCGATGCCGGAGCTGGTTATCCACGAGTGTGGCTTCTGTGCGATGCCGGAGCTGCATACCAGGCATAGCTGGTGGGCAGCGCTGGCTGTAGGAGCTCCCAGAGCAGGAGGGAAATCAGCACTTATACAGCCAACCTTTGGGTGAAGCACATGTCACCCAGCTTGTGTGTATCTGCTGTAATCACTGTTTACAAGGATGCTCCAACTTTGCTTGGCTACTCCTCATTTGTATATAACCCACTGGGAAGATGGTGGTGCAATGAGTAATGCTATGCCCCTGTGTCTTTACTCATATAATTGCAAAAAAATCAATTGGAGCTCATCCTTTCTCTCACTCTAGTCATGTATTGCTCAAGAAAAGTGCTTCTGCCTGTCAGTCTAGCTGAAATGCTCCTTCCTTTTTGGTTTACTCTGTTTCTTTGGCATCTTGCCTTCACATACTGGTTGTG
Organism: Anarhynchus alexandrinus; assembly: GCA_008711295.1. NCBI lineage: Eukaryota > Metazoa > Chordata > Aves > Charadriiformes > Charadriidae > Anarhynchus > Anarhynchus alexandrinus. Next base: position 1,112,658 of record VUYV01000013.1, read on the forward strand.
GTTTACATTGCTGTCGTTGCATGCAGTAAGTAATAATCGCTGAAGGTGACCAGAACAGTGTAAATTATAGTACTTAAATTAAAGATGATGACTGCCCGTTTTGTTTTTTGGGGTCTGTTGTATTCCACTATTTTCTGGTGGTGCTCATTTCATCTGAAAGATGAATCGCTTGCTGATGGATTTAATGGTCTTGATTTTTTTTCGCAGGGGTACTAAGCATCATCCCCCTTCAATCAAATGAAATTTGAAGTTTAAATTGGGTTCAGGAGGCACCAAGAAGTAAGGGTTTAAAACACAGTATATTATATAGTCTTGGGGCCTCTCCAGTGTGAGACAAGGGAAAAAACTAAGAAGGAGGAGAAAACACCCACAACTTGTGCTGTCTGTGGGGGCATCATTAAAGAGATTGGGGGGGGGGTGTGTCTGTGAATGTGTCAGGAGAGCACTTTGCTCTGCCATGACTGCTTCAGATCCGGAATTCAGGTAACGAGGAGCAGGCTAGATTTAGTCTGACTCTGTTTTTCAAAATGTCTAATGCAACCTATAGCTAGAAATATTATGAGTATCATCACGTATCTCTCACAATGACACTTTTTTTTTTAGCTGGAAGCGTAACTGATTTCAAAGTTATTGGAGGATAAATGTGTTATTTCAAGGGAGTTTTTTCTGAATAAAGGTTTTGCTTGATTCTCATCTGTAGGCATATTTGCCATAGATTTTGTTTTTGTGTTAGTTCAATAATACCATCCCCCAAAGAATTTGCCTTTTTCCTTAAATCAGATCTCGATTTTAAATAACTTCATGGGGGCGTTTCATTTCTATGAGCGGCTTTTAGGCCTCACCGGGCCCTACAGGGCTGAGCTGAAGCAGGTCCCTTTGTGCTCCTTTGCATCCTCCCGTCCACGTCGGCGGCTGTTGGTGCTTGAAACAGAATTACTCCGCTGAGTCCTGAAAGTAGGTTAGGCTGGTATTTTTCACAAGCTTCCCTGGAGAGAGTTTTAGATGTGCAAATCCCAGTGAACTATCATCGCGTGAAATGGCACCGAGACATCAGATATAGACAGAGACAACTCCCTTTGCTTCCTCTTGGAAACTTTTGGAAATCGGAAAAGGATCTGTAGTGTCAAGAGAGGTCAGAGTGCATGTGTAAGTGTTACTGTATGCGCATCTCACTCAGTGCTATTCCGAAAATTTCTGCTGGGACAGTATGTTCTTTTTACCTTGCTATTCCTGGGCAATTAGAATATGAAATAAAAAGGAATTTCACCTACATAGGGCCCCTTTGTAATTTCTTACATAACATTCTGCATGGAAAAATGACATGTTGACCCTACTTACGGCACAGAGGGATGATAGGCAGTTTATAATCCTTCCCAGAGTATGGCGACAGACAGGAGTCTGGCGCAGCCAGGCAGCCGTATTGCTTTTGACTTGGTGGTATTGTGTCTATTGAACAAATGCTTTTTATATATTTTTAGTATGAAGAAAGTTAAGGTTTTAAGAAAAGAAACATGATAACCAAGAGGGTGGTTTCCACTCTTGAGAGATTTCTATCGAATCAGGTCTGTAGTCTAATAGTAATGTAAATCATTGGAAAAGTTTACAGATTTTAAAATGGGCTTTGGATCTTATCCTTGATATCCAGGAAAGCCTAAGTCACTCAGGCTCATATCCTTGGAGACACTGTGATATCCTAATTCCCACCTAAATACTTTACCTCCTGGGTGCTAACTGCACTGAATTGCATGAATATATTTCAACTTTCCTTTGCAGTGGTGAAGAATTAAGCCTTTTTTTCAGTTATAGTTTTCATTTAAAGTTACTTCTAAATTGAAAAATTGCAAAATTATCAGGTTTGGGCTTGTTTTACACACCTGAAGACAAACGATGTAAGAAAAGTCATCAAATGATACATTTCTACAGATAATTAAAAACCTTCTCCTTTTTTCACTGAAGGAAGTATTTTATTAGAGACAGTAATGAAAACTTTTGATCACTGAAACTTTTTACTCCTTTTGGCTCATACTATTTTAGGATCTTACTCCAACCAACCACACAAGGATTCAGCTGTTGTAAATATGCAATGTGTTCTCGATGTCTTTTTATTTATATTTATTCTTTCAGTCCTAGGTGTAGTGTGTATGCGTACATACATGAACATCTATTTCTGTGGCTGTGCGGAATCTACAGAAATACTGGGGAAATACACTTTTATGTCTGATCTGTGTATTGCTTCAGTCTGCACAGACAAAATGATGTAATAAAATATCTCTTTTGTCAGTCATACAGAGATACAGATTTTTAATTTCCAGAATTATTAGTCACCTGGGCTTGCAAAAACACCCATTGGCTGTGGAAACCTGCTGATCCAGATACCCTTGCTGTGATGAAAATACCCTCACTGTGATGCCCCTTATCCCATAGGCATCATTTCCCTTAGCTTCAAAAGTATCTTGCCCTCTTGGTACTCGCTTGTGATTTCCTATCTAACAAGTAAATATCAGAGCCAGTGGGGGCTACAGACCTGAAAAATAATATTCAAAAGGAAGCCCCATGATGTTGCACTTTCTAGGGTCTTCCTTTTAGCAGTTACAAAGGGCACATTAACACCTGATAACAAAAAATCATTCTGTTTCACAATTCTGCATATAATTGTAATGGGGCATCGGTCTACTTTTATTTATTGTGTTTTAAAATAATGCACAGGTGCAGTCAGTTAAACAGCATCCTCACCCAACCCTCCTGCAACACAAAACCCAGAAAACCCTTTAAAATAATTCGTTATAATTGAACCCCGCCGGCTTTGATGCATTTTCCAACTACCTGCAAAAACAGAGCACGAAAACATTATTAATAGACTAAATGCTGCCTGAATGTACTGAGCTAAGTAGCAGTCCGCTGAAGGTTGGTCTGGCTGTTCTCATTGAGAGCTTTTGAGTAATGAGACCTTTGGAAAAAGATCGGCTCTTTTCCTGCAAGGTGCCTGAACCAGACATTGAGGTGTTTTGATAATCGGCCCTTTCATCTCCATCATAGTCTTCTGTGCCCTGTTAGTACAATGTAACAAATAACATATTTTTTCCTCCAGTGCCTTTAAAAATAGATTTTGCTGCAGTTGGAAAAGTTATTTTGCAGTTTAATTTCCATAGTCAGAGGCTTCTCGTTAGCACAGCTTCCTATGACATTAGTTTATTCTGCGTGTAGTTCAGTTACATTATGGAAAATCGCGGCAGTAAATATCTACTAGGTACACAGGTTTTTGTAATCAGTCCCTGACAACATCTGTCAAAACAATATGGGAAAATCCTGGCTTGCTTTGTCATTACAGACTGGGACTGTTTGTTTATTCAATAGAAGAAATAAAGCATATTGAGAGGAGGCCAAAAGAGTCACACTGACTCAGTTACTGAGGCTTCAAGCTTCCAGCTACGGGATATTTTGGTTCCAGCATTTCACATCAATAATAAACAATCTTTATGGGAACCATCGAATGATAAAAATGAGATCATGAATTGAGAGCTAGGCTATATATTTTTTGATCTGTTGTATGCTATAGTTTACATTAGGGTCGATCTCGACACTGGAAAGAGGCAGGTTCTGTATCACAGCATTTCAAATAAATGTTTGCCAGCTATGTGAGATACTATCAATAATTCATCACTGTAGTTCTTCCGAGATGGTCTGTTGATGCAAACTGTCAGAGCACATGGTAATAGTAAGAGCATTTATGTGATTTACAGATCTACGAAATAGCAAATAACTAGAAATTTCTTCAACTGACAGTATGCATAGGCTCTTGAACGTCAGAAATAGCGTGTGTGACAGCTGCAGCATGTATAAATCACGGACGACTGTTTAAAGCGTTCTCTGGGTATAAGTACATGCACTTATACAGGCATCTTCATAGTCCATTTCCAATATCTGATTGACACATTGTATTTTATGTAATTGTGCATTTTCTGATGTTTTTATTAACTCTTTAATCCCCCAAGGTGCTCAGTGGTTACAGTAGTATATCTTGGCAAATAGAATTGGTACAGCTCGAACCACGAATGTTCCCCTGCCATGCAGTGTTGCTTGGGCCTGTGGGGTTTTTTTTGTGATTTGGGTTTTTGGCAACATACTGGAAATTGTGTTGCATAAAGTGGTTTGTAGAATTTTTGCTTGTGCTCTTGTTCAGTAAGAAACTTATAAATGGGGACTCACATGGTAATTTATTTTTGTGTCTTGACAAAATTCAGGTGAGAGGCATTCTTTGATTGCAGCCACGCTGTGCAGTACAGCGCAGCAGTAAGTGCCAGTAGCAATGGGAAGAGCTTCCTCATGTTTCCGCTGAATTCCCATCTTTGTACCAGCCTTGGTCCCGGAGCTGTTCAGGTCTGTATGGTGCAACAAAGCACTGCCCTAAAAACAAACTGAATTTGTTTCCACTTGTCCAGTCCTTTCACTTCTGTAGACTGATCTTTTAGCAGTCTATGTTAATCTTGAACTGGCTCAGTATTTATCAGACCTGCATACAACCAGCCTACGAACGTGTGATTGGGAATGTGAAATTAGAAAATGTATTTACACTAAAAGGAGTGAGGACCACTGGCTTTTTTGGTCTTTTTTTTTTTTTCCCTCTGGCATAGTGTGTGGGTAGAGCTTAATTCATCTTTCTAACATTAGTGTGGTGGCTGAGTGCTATGGAGACAGAGGACCCGTCCCTTGAACCTGTGTGTTTTAATGCTTGAAGCATTTTAAAAGAGCAGCATTTCTATGGTGAAGGAAGTTCCATTCTTCCCAGGGGTATGTCTGCTGAGTACTATCATTCATACTTGAGCAGGAATGAAGAAAGAGAAATGGGAATAGGGGGCAATCTCTGGAATTCAGTTCAGGTAAGAGAGGGGATGATATGTTGGGATCCCCCTTGTTTTCCTCTCTTCCTCCACATAATCCCCTGAAGGCACTTGCATAGTAATTAGGTAAGTGACTGAAAGCTGTAAATACTGGATAGATTTCTGACAGTGCACAGGTGTCCGAGACTTTAAAGCCAATGTGAGTAAAAGAATTGCCTACTATAACCCTCTTCAGTGGATATTGGTGGGGTTACAACATACATATACTTGGCTAAATATAGACAATAGATTTTATTTGTGTATGGGGAAAGTTTAATAGCTTTATCTCTTTCATTATAGCAGGGAATAAAACCAATATGCAAGAGTTTGAGGGTATTTTGTGCGAGCACAGAACACCTCACTGTGCTGAATGATGTGCAAGGGAAGATCACATAGCAGACTTTTTCCTGGAAACCCACCTAAATGTAACTCCATTTTAACCTAGGATAGCTGTGGCTGTCTGTGCCAGTCCATCTCTACCCCATCATTCCCCATGGGTTTCTCTTCTTTTCACAGTGCCCCATGATTGCGTGGCCGCAGGGTGATTCCGCTCAGCATGTGTGTGTCTCTATGGACAGATAGATTTTGTGTGCGTGAGCATCAGGACGATTTCCATCTGGGAGGTGAGCTGAGTCACCCTTCAGCTGTGTGACGGGGCACAGGAGAGGAGGTGGGAGGGCATTCCTGGTGTGGGGAGAAGGACCGTGGCTTTTGGCAGCTCCTTGGGCAGCACCAGACCCGGCGTAACACGAAACTGCGACATGAGTGACTGTGGATTTGTGAAACCACTGTCATGCCTCATTGTTTCTGTGGTTTTGTCCTGAAACAAAACTGGTTTTGTATGCCCTCCGCAGTGTGCCATGACTAAAGTGTTTGTCTGCCGTTCCCTGGAGGCTGGGAGATTTGCCGTCTGAGACAGGACTGCACGATAGGGATCAGCCACAAGCAGGGCATGACTTGCCCCTGTGGTTTTGGGTCTTGTTTGGGAATGCTCTTTGTGGAGCGCTCCTCCTTCGGCGGTGCTTGGCGTGGTGCAGCTCGAGGTATGCTTACCCAAATCCCGCAGAAGGTAACGGATTCCCATTGACATCAACGGGCTTTGGATGAGGCTTTTAATGGTAGTGTTAAATATATGGACGAGAGGCAGTTTCTGAAGGGCTGCGAGACAGACGCTACCGAAGCAAGCTCTGTGCTCCCTACGGAGGGCCCTGCCGAGCCCTGACCTCTCCCGGCATCTTCTGAACCTCTTGGTTGCAGCTCAAGTTTCTTTGAAAGGAGGGCGATTTCACCTAAGCAAATGTGTAAATACATGCCTGTAGGAAAGTTGTACTAAATAAATCCATTATACTGTTGTTCAGTTAAATTTATTGCGGTCTCTTAATAGCTTGTCTTTAAATATGTTTTAGATAGGAAAAATGTATAGGTTTCCATTTGGGATTGTTGAGGGGGAAGCAGTAGGGCTGAAGGCAAAATCTTTTAGGTCACTTTGGGAAGGGTGGCAAAAAAACCCACCAAGAAGTGCACTTTAATGTTTATTAAAAAGTTGGTGTTTTCAGTGAAGCTGCCTCTAGGAAATGCTGTTGTTTCATTTCAGTGCTGTGCTAAGAAGAATAACAGATTTTCCAAGCTGTTGTCTCTGGCTTTATATAGGTTGAAGGTTTGTGTTCTGCTCATGTTTTGATAAATCTTCCTTCCAGGCATTAGGTGTAGAAACTTTTAATTAAAGCTTAAATTCTAGGGCAAGGGGTATGTGTTGTGGTAAGGCGCAGACGCTTGGTCATTGTGTAATTCCCAGGCAGAAAGAAAAGATCGCCGTAAAGTCAGTATGCAGCTGAGGTGGCCGGTTAGACCGCTTGAGCACTCACGTGTACTCAGATGGAAGATATTCCAGGTGAACATCTGCCTCTAAGTGTCTCTGCTGCTGCCTTCCTCCCAACACCTGTGTTGTTTTCCTCAAAAATGTTTCCAGAATATGACATTTTGAGTGCAACTATTTTCCATAGGTGTCCATAGAAAATGAATACTACATCGTTGGAAGACATGGCATTAGTAATTTCGAGGTAGCTTCTTGGCATTTTCTGGAGAAGCCAAGGACTACCTGCTACGTGACCAGGCCAGGAGATGTTGAATAGCAGAGGCAGCCACAGGAGGGTCGGCACAGCAGCTCCACTGTTTCTTCTCTGCATTGGCATTGTTTAGAATCACAGAATCATTTAGGTTGGAAAAGACCTTTAAGATCATTAAGTCCAATCATTTGGGGCAACCAGTTTTCTAGTTCTTAGCAGCAGACAACACTGCTATTCCCAGTGGAAGCAAGGGCATTCCTGTAAGTATATAAGGCACGACCATACCCTTATTTTGAGTAAACTAAGTTGGTGCTGGCTTGAGAGAGAGGTCTCCCTTGTGAGGGGGTCACAAGCGCCTGGTGTCAGAGAGCCCCACTCCAGCACGCTGCCCTGCCTTACCCACAGCCTCGTGCAGCGTGGGGCATCTCATCCTAGGCAGCTGCTCGGATAACGAGCAATTTTGGTTTCAGCTCCTGACCCCAAACGTTTCCGAACAAAACCAGCTCTGTGGGGATGATGTAGCGGAGCAGTGAGCTGAAGTCATTTCATCTCCTCATAAGGTTTGACTCTCCACTCAATTAAGGGAGAATTATGCTTGGGTCAGGGCTATAGGAACAGTTAAAATCCAAATTCTTCCTTCTCTTTCTTGAAAACTGATGATAGTATTTTAATAACTGTACAGAGAGCCTGAATATGTAGACTAATTTGCAAGATCTATACAAAATGTATGTAACCTTCAAGGGACTTGATGGACACTGTTGCTTGCTGAGTTTGTCATTCTAGGTGATAAAATCAAATGGCTGCATATGTATTTAAAATGTGTTGTGGCTGCAGGGAAAATATTGGAGCAATGAGGACATTCTCACTAACTTGGAGATTAGAGAGGCCTTTTTGGCAGGAAGAAAACGTACTTTGCTTGTAGCACCTGCATATACTTGCATGTCTGTGATCTAGTTTTTACAGCCTTTGGTGCCTATTCTCTCCTTGATATATTTGCAAAATTCATATGATGTTCTTCTGGAAGTTCTGCTGGGTGGAGAGGAAATACAGTGCCTAGTACAAACAGTTCCTTCTGAATGCTGCATTCCTACAGTTATCTGTCATTTAGAAAAAATGCAACTCAATAGCCTATTTTTAGCACAGTTTCTGACAGTAGTCATTAAATATATTTTTAAAAATCATAACATATAATATTAAACCAACTCCTGTCATTATATTTACTGTTTCTGGTACATAGTCCCCATTAAGTTACAGTGGCATTTGCTGTTTATCTTGCCAAATCTCTGGTCCTTGAGTCTTTCTGAGGAGAGGAGGGGAGCAGAGGAAAGAAGATCCCAAGCTTGCTTACATTCAGTTCCCTTATATTTTAATAACCTTGTTTCAGTTCAGTCGTGATTGTAAATTTCTGTTTTGTAATGCATCTGGGTATACTAATCCAATCTCAATCTCTTCAGAGTATGATGGCCAGGATTCTGAGTTTGGGGGAAATTTTCAGGTATCTTAGGAAGCAGCTGGAAACCACAGTTAGTGAACAGTCCTATTGGATCCAGCAAAGATGCTGAGATTTAATTCAGGGGGTTCCTAGTGCTGCAGGCGGAGGAAAAAAAAAAAAAGGTGAACTGTAAAGTTAATTAGGAGGAAGTGTCATCTTATCATTTGCCCAGAACTGCTAAATAATCGGAGCAAACTTCTCACGAACAAGACAAAGTTCAAAAATTACCTCAGGCATTTCAAGCATTCATAAACTGGCTTTTTCAAGGGGGGAGTGGTAACCCTGGAGGTCCTGCCAGGTGAATAAGCTGTAATTAAGTTATTAATCTGTGATGTTTTATAAATACTGGTTTTCATTGGTATCATTTTATGTAAAAGCTTCTGAAATGCACAAGCCTTAAAAATAAAAACCTAGTTTTAGGGCTTTGTCTACGTGGAGAAGTTACTGAAAAATTAGCAGTAAATCACCACAAAATAGTTATTCTACACCAATTCTCTGTGCAGATATTTCTAATGCCCTCTAGGTGGTAAGACTGCACGGAATGGCAACTGTACTATCCCATCTTATTTTGCAGCAAAACTTTCATGGAGACGAGCCCAAAGGCTGTCTAGCTCAGTACAATTACTTGAATTTGAAATCACACTAAGGTGTAATGCTGACCCTGCAATGGAAAGAGAAAAGACTTTTATAGTAGATATTTTTTGCATATAGTGCAATACCTAAGTTTCCTATAGAATTAGAATGACTATCATTACTTCTGTTGATATTGGTTTAGATAATTACAGTTAGATTATATCATGAAAGCACGCATCAGCATTACTGTTTTGGCTGAAATCCTGATATTTTGAAATCCTTTGAGTGGCACAAAGTCCTAGGTATTAATTGGGCCTCATTACAGAAACAAAAAGAGATCTTGATATGTCCTAAGGCTGCATAACAATATTTTCCATCTGTTTAAAGACGTGTGCCAAAGTTAGAGCACTGTAGAAGTTATTCATGTCCAAGCTTCTGGGATGTTTGGAAGAGCTCAGAAAGGAAGTTGTTGATATTGTGGACAATGAACAGAATGGCCCTTATTTAAAATTCTTAGACATTGCCCATTTACCTGTGGCATCCTATAAACAATACTAACTGATAATGGCAACTCATACAGAGTAGGATACACTTCCGCATGCTGGGAAGTGCTCTATCTGTAATGTTGGAGGGGTAAGGAACCAGCAACAGGGCAGGGGAAACATCAGAGAAGCTGTTCCAGGTGTCTGCAAAGGCCGACCTCTTGATCAACACGCAAGACTTGATCCAAGTAGTTCAGCAAAGCAACCTAAAATATAAAGCAGAGCAAGAATATCTGGGTTAAAACTAAAGGCTTTGTACTTTCAGGATATACCAAATATATTAAGCAACTGGTTCTGGCTAGTGACAGCTAATCCCTGTCATTAATACGTATATCCATGAGTGTATGAAAGCAAAGTGCATGGTGCTGAACCTTTGAAAGCAGGTTGGAGTTGCTGATCTGAATTGCTAAGATTGTACTTGAAATCCAGGGAACACAGAGCAGGCACTAGTGGCGCTGGTCTGTATGCACTGAAGTTTCTTGATCTTTAGCAGCCATAAGATGACAGTTAACCGGCCTGAGCCCTAACCCTTCATTTGATCAAAAAGCAAGGGTAAGTCTTGCTTCATATTATCACAGACCATTTCAAAGTTGGTGCTCAACCTCAGAGCTGCTTTTATTCTTTCAGCTAAAAATGGTGGCTTAGGATGAATCAAATGAGCTCACACCATGACTAGGAAAGCCTTTTCAGGTTGTGACTTACACTGTGAAAACAAAGCATTTTCCTGCTTTCTCTTTCTGAATAAGCTACTTTGGTTCTGGTAAGCAACTTGGCCTGGGAAGCGTGGCAGTGCCACGTGGAGATAACTGAGCTGGCTCTGAACCCGCTCACCGGGCTGGGGCAGGACTGTGACCACGCTCACGTGGGGCTCGGCTGAGGGTATTTCCTGCATTCTGCTCCATGCCGGGGAGCTAAGGTGGCCATGTTGCTTCCCAGAACTAAAGTAGCTTATTCAAGGCTACTTCAACCACCTCTGTGAGTGCACTGTGTGAATACCACCCAGCACCAGTCTTCTGCACTTCTGTGCACTTCCCATAGTCACATATATTGGCACAAAGGGAATGGAAAACGCAGCTACGTTGACTTGCTAGTATGCTACAGGACTTTATCATGTTTAATTCCAGACAAATAAAAATTTATCACAGATCTACCATTGTCTGTTAGTCGCACTTGTGTTTATACTAACGTCGTGGAGCAAAATTTGGATTGTGGGATTAAAGTAAACAGTGAATAACATATACGCAGGGACTTGTCGAAGGATTTGAGAAAAGTTCCATGTAAAATATGACACCAAAAGTTGGACAGTTGTTTTATTTAGATCTAATTCACATGGCAGTCAGCAGTATCTGATTGCATTTCTCTGTTGCAGTTGTTTCTTTTAACCATGGATACCCATTAAAATGGCTCTTTGACATCAAAATTATTCAGTCATTTTATTTTAATGTGTGGCATTAAGTAAGCTGGGTGGCAAATTGTCTTCTCAAACAGATTGACTTGTTTTACCTGTGGGGAAGGAACAGCTGAACAGCTAAGAGGAAAATCTGCCAGTTCAGAAAATTTATTGTAACTTACATAGCAGAGACGGAATTGTTTGTTTTTGAATGCTAGTTTGCTTTTGATGCTTTTAATCTAACCGAAGTCTTTATCATACCATTTGAAATTATCCGCAGGGGTTGAGGCTATCACTGAAACTTGCAAAAGTAATTGATACTTATTCTGTGTTGTTCACTGTGTTTATATGATTACAAGATGAGTTTTTCCTCTCTTTATAGCATGCAATAAAATCTTCAGTACTGTAGTAGAGAAGGCAGTGTGATAAACCAGAACAGCCTTCGTTTGATATACCTACCCTTTTCTATCCAGACAAACAGAATGGAGGGGTTTTTTCTTGCAGGAAGACTAAGAAACCTTTCTCGTCACAAAAATAATTTCAGGCTGTTTCATCATCCTTTTTGCAAAGACACGTTTTGGTCTCATTCCCTGGAAAGTGTCTAGCTAGCTGTTAGAAGGTGTTGTATTTTGTAGATTTAAAGTAATCATAGCGTGTTGTTGAAATCCTAGTGCGTGTACAGTCGACTACTGCTTTCTCCAACAACCTAGGATTTTTCAAGAGGACAGCAGAGGCCTGAGGACTTGCATTGATGTACTTTTGGGTAAGACTTCATGGTAGTTTCCAGGACTCTGCTGACAGTATTGGGAGCAGCAATTCCTAGACTTTAATTGGTTGGTGGCTCCACTTGGGCTTGAAGCAAGCAGCTTTCCCCCTGGGTATTTTACCTGTGACATGGATCAACTTTCTGTGGATCTTAGTGGTGTTAAGAGACCAGAATACTGGCAATGCGTTTCAGATAGACTCTTGTTGATAACAGTGGCTCAGTAAAATGGGATGCTTTTATCAACTTATGTTGTATGCCATAATATGGAGTTATATGGTATTAAAATGAGGCATGTTGTTGCAGCTGTTATTTAATAAGTCATATGTTGGTAATGGTTCCTCCCTGTCCTGCTTTGAAGATGGAATTGAAAGACCCGAAGAGAACTTTAAATGATACTAATATATCTCAAACAGTTTTAGCATTGTTGTTTTCTTAGAGCCTTTGGCAAAGGATGGTGCTGAGCGCTGAGTTTGGTCACTCTGTTTGGCTACGCGTGACTCAGTGTGGTTGGGACCCATGGTGACACTGATATATTGTTTTCACAGGCATCGTTTTGGCCAGTGACCAGAGCTACTTCTGGGTACTGATTAACTTCATGTGTGTGTGCTTTGGCAAATAGAGGGGATGGTGGGACTGATCAGGTTGTTACTAGGTCCTCATCCAGGGATTGATTAAACACCTGAAGGTAGATAGCAGGGGAAGGTTTGTTCCCTCCTCAAGATCCCTCTGCGGCAGGAGCAGGAATTGGCCTGTTTGTGCAGTTTCCCTGTTCTGGCAAAGATAGAAATAACAGTACTTGCAACCCCACAAGACAAGCTTCGTATGGCAAGCACAAGAAGAACATAGAGTAAAAGCCTGGCAAGGGAGAACGTAGCCTGCCTGAGTCAGTTCATTACTTATTTTTCCTCCACAAGCAGCAATTCACAGGGAAAAAGGAGGAAGGATATCTATCACAGAGGGACACAGGTTATCGTTTGGAGTGAAAAGGTGGAGATGGGCTAACAAATGGCTGAGAGGTAGATGGCAGCTTTTGATCTTCGTGGTATCCCTGTGAAAACTCCTTTTTAATATTGGAACTGCTTGTTATGATGTGGATTTGCATAATATGTTTAAAGGCAATTTAAATAAAATTTAATTCCAATTTATGTAATCTTCTCTGAAGAATTGTTTCTCGTAATAAGTTGATGTGCTGTTACCTCTGTGCTGCACAGCGTAAAGCTAAAGCTTCCAGCCAGATTCTTATCTCCATCTGGTGCATGCACATGGGAGGACAGTTTATAAAGCCATCTGAAATAAATAAATTGTATTCCTTATTTGCTCTGTTTGATCTGATTACCATCTCCTGTAACAAAGCAGAAGCTATGAAATCCTGTGGCTGAGGGATGAAGAAAGCTGTTCTAGTTCTTGCTCTCACTTTGGGAAGATGACCCTTCCTTTGGCGTGGAAAGGTGTCAGGACGGAACAGGAGAAGGTTAAGCATCGAGTCAAGAGCACAGGGCTGTATAGCCGGCAGTCTCCGGGCAAAAACCTCTGCTCTGACATGTACAAAAATGTAACTGATTACTTCAATCCAAGGGCCAGTTCATTGATTAAAAGGGCAAATGGGCTTTCATCCAGGAGTGCAGCAGAAAACAAACAGCTAGGCTGAAAAACAAGACTATTTAACCATCTGAAAGAGCATGGAGCCATCACAGCTGCTGCAGAACCTGTCACGACTTGGCTGCCAAGAAGCCAGATGCTTGCATCAGAGGAATGTGTGTTTCACAAGCCAATACCTCTGCTTTCTGACACACAGCGACATGTCCGAAAAGGCAGGAGAGTGCAAATTAGTCAGCCTTGCCATTAGGTGCCAACCTTGCTGGAACACTGACACCTGTAGAAAGACATGCTTTCATCAGAAATAGATTACGGAAATAACCTTCTTCTCTTAATAGAGACCATTTTCAATAACCAGCGGGGGACCAGTGTCCATATGTGAAGTTAAACACTGCATAACTGATTTAATGATTGGATCCATTGGAATCTAAATTTGCAGAGGCTTACCCGTGTGATTAAGGATATACAAAAGCCCTTGAACGCACATTGTTTTTGGGCCTGCTCCAGAATCTACTAATGCCATTGATTTCAATTAACTCTGGATAAGGTCACTGGTGGCTGAATCAATTGCTTGATTCCAGAAACAACAGGAAAGACAAAGAAGGAATAGTGGCTTAACCCGTGGAATTAATGAGAGCCAGTCCTATGCACTTGTATTTAGTAATCACATTTAAAACAGTTTTGAGTTCTCTTGTAAGTAAAAAACCCAACTTCTGCCTACCTCTTCCAGTTTCAAGTGGCAACACTCAAAACAGACTTCGTATGATTTGCTTGACATCGTATTTTACAATGAGGCAATTTATAGTGAAAACCAATGTCCTTTAAAGACATCCCATCAATTTTCTCCAATGAATGCTTTTCATAGAATTCTACTGAAGCAAAAATTATGGAACTGAAAAAGATTTAGAAATTTATTGCAGATCACTGCTATGGCTGGAAAAATCGCATATGCTCATTTTAGTCCTCAGCTCATCTGAAAAGGTTAGATAAAACATTTCATTTTAGCCGTTCTTTTTCTTATGTGTCAGAATAGGGTGTCAAGGCTTCATCCTGACACTTCAGGACAGGATTTCCCATAGTGTAGGATGTGAGCTAGAGTAAATGTTTCTATATAAATGTCCTCTTCCAGGAGGTAGAATATCATCTCTTTAGCTGCTGGAGTGGCAGGTACCAGGGAGCACACAGGTCATCGCAGCAAGCTGTCCGGGAGCTCCTGGAGGGGGGAGCATGGCAGTGCCAGGCATCGGGCACAAATGAAATGACAAACCAGATTGATAACATCCCATGACCCTGTATGTAGCGGAATGGTCGATCGGAAGGCAGTTATTGTTGCTATATGTTATTTGCTGCTTTCTCTGAAGCTTAAATTCATAAATGTTACAGAGGAGAGAGCTATTGTTTGTTCCAGCAGTGAAACCTGCCTTTGCTGAAGACCTTTCCCCTATTCTTGACATGCAGGGGAGGTAAAAAGCTTTGAAAAATCACCTAGTAAGGTTAAAAACCAAACTATCTTCGTGATCAAAAACTTACCAGCCTGATCAAACCACTTCAACTGACAGTGAGTATCTGAGGAGATTCATACACCGCCGCCCCCACATGCTTCCTTTTATTCTCTGCACATATTTTTACTTGGTTCAGTTGTTTATCCTCTCTGCCAGCTACCCCAGGCTTAAAAAATGTTTACTCTGCTAACTTGTGTCGATCCCACATGCTTGTAGGTATTTGTATTGTGAGACAGACTTAGCTGTGTTGGTAAAAGTGAGAATAATAGTAATTTTCAAAGCACATTTTGCTTTTCAGTACCCTGGTGTCATTCAGGAGAAATTTCCACGATATTTTAGGAGCCAGCTCAAGACTTCCAACCGTATGCAACTCCAAGGAGGGCAAATTCTGCAGCCTGTGATTTATTTTACTGTTTTTTTAAACTTGCCCTCCAGTGATTTGGGTATTTATTGTGGGATAAAAATATAACAGTTTAGGATTCTTTTCTATTCTATTCTATTCTATTCTATTCTATTCTATTCTATTCCAATCTGTTGGGATTTTAATGTCCTGCAATTTAGTCCTAGACTAAACTGGTCTTCAGTCTGTCATCTTGCCTGTCCTTGCCCCAGGAGCAGTATCAGAGGGTAAAACAAGGCTTTTACGTGGCTCTCAGGCTCACCATCTGAAACTCTACTGAACCACACGCAACTCGCGGCACAGGTAGACATCCCTCAGGAGAAATACTCCTACTCTTACCGCCTCCCTTTTAACTTGCCAGGCTGGGAGGCTGGTCACCTCGTGCCGCAGCTTTATGGCTTTGTAATGAGAGCGCGGACCCGGAGGCACCAGGGTCCGAGCCATTTTCTGCTCTAGTGCTGGTAAGAAGCGAACACGCACATCGGGCATGTGTGACTGCAGGGACTTCTGCACTGCTTCAGGGGAAAGGTTGTGCAGTTCAGGTGGCTCGAGCCCATCCATTTATCACGTCTTCTGAGAAGATCAGACCTTTTTTTTTTTTGCTTTTTCAATTAGGAGGAACTTTCTAAGTTAATAATAAAGAAAAATAAAATGTGGACAGTGAATCTGGAGATAGTATGGATTTTGTGTTAGTATGAGACACAGGGTCTTTAACAGATCCTATACTGTGATAGGCTAATTGATACGCTTTACTAATATCTGTGTGTACTGAGATCAGTTCATTATGTCTCATCTTACCTATCTGCCCATTGCAAATGAGGCAGTAAGAAGCTGAATTATTTCTCAGATGCATGACTCAGTTCAGCCTCCTGTGCGTCCATCCAGGAGCAACTACTGCAGCTCATGACTTCAACTTCTTTATCTTTTCACTCAACCTGTAGCTAGTCAAGGCCTGAATTAGCATGAATTTTGTTCTAACAAAAGCTGTGGCTTTCCTGCCAAAATTAAGCTGTATCTGCACAGCCAGTAGCTATATCTTATGATGACTTAGAATAGAAATTAGATGGATAAATGCACTGACAGGGTGAGCTAATGGCCACTCCCTTAATAAGGGCTGTAATTTGAAGAATGCAGAATCTGTTTGTCCACCCGCATGGGAATTCTCCTCTTGGGAAGAATAACTTGCTGGTTAAGCCCACAAATCTCAATGCTTGTTTCTTTGCACATTTATTTTTACAAGATCCACCAGTTCTGAAAAGGACTGAGATAGAATGTACTTAGATGGAAGTCTCCGAAAAATTGCTTTCAGGCAATTGTAGTCACTGCCTCTGCATTGCTGCCTGACCAGAGAGATGTAAGCAGTGTGCCTGCTGTCCTGATCCTGCTCACCTACCTGTGCTTAGCCTGGAAATACATTAACATCTCTAGAAAGTCTAGTAAGTGCTACATTTTGCTAAATAATGCAAATTATTCCTGGGAACAGGCTGCAGTTTTTCTTAAGGCTTGTCATTTTTTATTTCATTAAACATTTGGCTTTTTCAATTAAATCAGCGGTTTCCTTATTTTATGAATCTATACACTCTTTTTTTTCTTCTACGTGTGTGTGTCTGCATTAGTGCCATGGGCCAAGCCAGTTTTGTTCTCGAGAGCTGGAGTGTAACCTGTGTTTTGCAATTGTATAAACACTTCTAATGGCAGGTGAAAAAATGAATCTTATCCCTGGGCTGAGAAATCACAGTGTAAGTGAGGACCAGGAAGAAACAAAAACTAACTCTTCTGCTGATGTTGGCTTGTTCCTGCTGGAATGAGCTGAAGCCTTACGGAGCTGTATAAGGGAGCACATGGCCTCCTTCACGTGGCTGAAACAGAGTAGCTGCACTACGGCCCTTGTGAAGCTGGGACTAAAGCTGTATGTTTTGAAATTCAGGGTACTGAATATTATATGTAAGTACTTATTACTCCCATAGCCTACTTCATCCTCAAAGTATTTTGAAGACTCCCTGGATCAAATGAGCAAGCTCTTAATGAGGAATATATAAAACCTTGCTGCCTGCAATGGAAGAGGAACAGAACCCTGTATGTTTGACTCAGGGCGGTAAATATAACTCATAGTTACACGGCGTGGTGTTTCTTGTGCGCTACGGGCTGATTAGCTACAGGGATAAATGAAGGGGGATTTATAACAGATCTCCTTCCAAACTCATGTTTTAGAGGCAGCAAGTGGCAGAGGTAGCGATTGCCTATGTGAGCGGTTCCAGCGAGCGCAGCGGCACGATGTCAGCAGGGTATTGCTGCCACTCAGGGCAAGTGCCAAGAAAATCAGGCACTCTGTCATTAAGGTCACACAAGTTTTTTTAATGGCACTCTTGCAGGCAAAAGCAAGATCTTCAGCTGGCGCTGACTGGGATTGTTAGTCGTGTCATTGCATTTAGCTTGATTTACACCAGCTGAGGATCTGACCCAAGATTGATTTGCTCTCTGTAAATACAGGCAGAATTTGGGTGGATGCTCTTACATGTAGCAATTAAAAACATAGTAAAACTTGGCTTGAGCTCATCACTGAGCTCAAGTTTCGGTTGTTTTGTTGTTTGTGGAACGTGCAGTCTGGGGTGTTTGGATGCGAGTGGCCAGGTGTTTCCCGTTATTGAAGCTCTCCGTGTGGAAGCATGCACAGGTAAGAGAGCTCAGTCTGTCACAACCCTTGGTGGTGCTCTTCCAGCATTTGAAGTTCTGACTTGAAAGGACTGACTTCTGAGAAATCAAGGCACAGAGTCCCAGCCCCTCTCTTTCAGCAGGAACTCTCAATGACAGAGGACAGATTCAGATTAGTGGCTGAACTAGTTCTCGAGTGAGTACCTTGTGCCTCGCTGGGAACTGAGTGTGTTTTTCAGCTCCAAAGCGCTACTTAGGCTTGGACCCCCACCTCTGAGAAGGAAAGGTCAGTATTAATGCCCTTAGTACCCACCTAGTGAATAACTGTGTTTGATGCTGTTTCTTGCTTTGTTATATTTTCATCTTTGGAAAGTGAGAAAGTTTTCTTCAAAACACATCTAAATGAAGTTGAGCTATTTTAAGCCTTGCAAAGATCATAGTTTTTAATTCTGTAACTCTTAAAATTAGGAGTGAGTTGAAAGTTTCATTTCAACTTACTAAAGTCTTCTGTTCTGTGCTTTAAAATCCATGCAGATTTGCACCCCTAGTTACATATTTTCAAATAAACAAAAGAATTAGGAGAATGCAGGGGTAAATTCTGAAAAAGGCACCCCGGGCATTTTTAATTTTTCATTTTCTCCCTGCGCTCTTTCCATGCTGAATCTGTTTAGGTTGTTCTTACTTTTCTGCTTTCCCTGCAAACACTGTTTATTCATTCTAAGAAAACATCAGTTGGG
This sequence comes from Anarhynchus alexandrinus, assembly GCA_008711295.1. Lineage (NCBI taxonomy): Eukaryota > Metazoa > Chordata > Aves > Charadriiformes > Charadriidae > Anarhynchus > Anarhynchus alexandrinus. Next base: position 1,131,251 of record VUYV01000013.1, read on the forward strand.
TAAACAGAAGTATTTATACGTGCAGCACTGCAACTCCTACTAAGATGCAAATTGTGCTGCAGGGAAGATAGTTTGTGCTTTTCTTTCCTCTTCGCTTTTCTTTTTTGACAGTCGGTTAATAAAGACTCAACAATAAGCAGCTGCCTGTGATGTCATTTGGGACTTTGTCCACAGAGCTTGTATTTACAAGTACTGAGCAACTACATAGCAGCAGCAAACCCAACTATCAGCAAACTTCATGTCTGCTGTTACTGGAGGACTTCAGGAGTGCTGTGGATGGTGTAGAAAGCTAACTCTGTTCTTCTAACCACAGACTTTTAAAGCTTGGTAAATAAACACTGGATAAACTCAAGAGAATTTCTGGGCTGCAAAGACTTCTTACGGTTCTGAGTTCTCCAGGGCTGGCATGTTTTGACTGAACTGCTGCAAGTAAGACTTTTGCTGTTTTGGTGTTTTTATCATCTCTGTAAAGCTTATTTTCTCTAGAAGTGTGTCAGCATTGCTATTTGTAGTTTTGCTTTAATTAAAAGAGTGGCAAGTATGTAGTTGTTAGGAGTAATTACTGCCGTGCATCTGAGTGTGGTTCAGCAACAGATTAAAGGACAAATGAAAACTTGATTCTGGCTTTTGTTTGCGTGAGATTACACTGAAGTGGCTCTCTCTTAATTTAAGTGGTGAAGCAATAAGATTCTTAAAATCTCCCGAGTACTGTCATTAACGGAACAAAAACTAGTCTGTTTTAACATTGTTCTTTTATAATTTCGTGGTATTTATTTGAATAGTCAAAATTAATTTGGATTTTTAATATAGTTTCCTAATAGTTTGTAGTACAGTTTTCTCTTAAAAATTGTTTTGCTCCTCATGCGGGCATTGATTTAAAGCAAAACTTGACTATTTTTACTTTTAGCCCCTGTTCAAGTTCTGGAGGTGTGTGTAAGTTTAAAACAAAGAATCATACAGTGCTTTGAAATCTGAAGCCATGTGGACAAAATGAGTTGTCAATTATGTGAGAAAGAGTAATTTTTGTTTTGAGTGTTTATGTTAGAAATCCAACAAATCCTGAAACTTCAGAGCAGAAACACCAATACACTGGTAACTGCTGTGAAAAAACTGTTTCTATACTGCCTGCTGTTTGTGGGACAGAGCTGTGTTTCTGACCACCCATTAACTCATTTTCAGGACAACTAGCTGTGATTGTCATGGAATTATTCCCATTTTACAGAGCGGGAAACTGGCCCATAGATGTGATTTATTAAAACTTAGTTTACCCACTTCAAAAGCTGGTAACAAACCCCAGGTCTCCTGCTTCTCTTTTCAATCCTTCACCAGAAGCTCATTCTAAATTACTGCAATTTCAGTTGTAGTGGCTTTTCCAGGGAGTAACCTGATCACAGTACTGTGTATGAGGAACTCTTTTATTACTGTTTACCTCTATTTAATGGTCTGTCTTTGTGGAGACAAAGCGCATTTCTGAAGAATGAAATCAGAAAACTGCGATTGGCAAGTATATGAGGGTAAATCAGTACAAAGCAATCAAATAGGAATTGGAGGATTCCTCGTGAATTATTAGCACTGTCGATTTTGTTTTGCTTTTCTTGATACTGACTTTGTTTACAAGGCCTCTCAGTCCTACATAGCACCAGATTTTTGGGGCTTCCTATTAAGGTTTGGGCAGTTACAACTGCAGATGCCCCTCTCAAGTGACCCTGTTTCTACAGCAGATCAAAACCTGTCTGTCTCTTCTTTTGATGGTGTAATGTGGCTTGGCATGTCAAGAGATTGTGCAATTTAGGAGCCGTTGTTCTGTCTTTGGAATTGAAGCATATTCTCCTGGCGGGGGGCGGAGGGGGAGGCCCTAAATTTAGCTCCACATTGATGCCATGCGAATGGCAAAGGCCTTTGGGGTTTTAAATACGTGCTTAAATAAGAGCATAGAGTTTTCTTCTTTAGGTGTTCCTCCTCCTTCTTCAGAAACAGTATAAAAATAAGTTTATATGTTCTTTAAAAGATGTTTTTGTAGCTCGGAAGCTTCCACTGAATGCAAGAGTGAAGACCAGAGAATCGTGATAGAGCCTTTCCCTGGGGAGAAGGAACGGGTTTAAGGTTAGGTGGTTTGATCCCTACCACACTGACTCCCGTGGGCCAGGCTTGCCTTTCCTCTGTCACCTCGTGGGCAACAATGATGATCTACTGCTGTGAACTGATAAGGGTATTTACACTTGCAAAGCATTCAGGTATCATGTTGGCAAATGCCTACAAAATCTTCAAAATATTTAGAACAAAGAGAGATTAAAAAAAATGCTCAGGTCCCACTTATCTTTCTCACTTAAACTGAAGTGCAAGTCTGAATCTTACATATGTGAGTTTTACTACTTTTTAAGAAAACTTCATGGACTTCTCTGCTATTGTTCTTGTGCATGAGTTGTGTGTAAGTGTTTAGAGGCTTAGATTTAAAGAAGTGGAAATCCTGCCCCAGTAAATGTAAAGTGGTAGGGTATAATTCCCCTTCCACTTCAGACAAGAGCAAATCTTCAGCTAATTACCTTAAGAGCAGAAGCAGACTCTCAAAACCTGATGAGCCCGGGGGCATTTGATTTTCATTTTCCTCTCTTCCATTTCCCTTCTCACATTTACATTTTCTTTCTTATATAGCAATGTAGCAGCTTAGGATATAGAGCGAACTCACTTTGCAGCAGAGGAGGGATCCCCGGGCTGAATTTTCCCTGGCTTGGAGAAATCTGCCCAAGGATACGGCAGATAATCTGATAACATTCTGGGATGGCATTAAAGGGGACAATTGCCAGCAGAATGTCAATTCTTTGGGCTTTCTCACCATCTGAAAAGAAACGGAATAAGTGCAGACTCCGGCCTGTCATCATCTGACAAGTGGGACTGAGGTTGGGATAAAAGCCACAGAACAAAGGTGCCAAAGGGAAGCACAGTTGGCTGAGGAGCTTAGTGCAGTGCAGCCGGGGCCAAATGCGGCGCGATGCTCTGCGGCTCCTGTGCGGTTCTGTGCATGTTCAGCTCCTGGCAGGATTGGAGTTACGCTGAAGAAAAATCCATGCCAAAGCTGCCAGAACACCTTTGGAAGTTATAGCATCTAATATGCAGTTTTGTTACTAAAACAGGATAAATGTACAATGTAAATAGAACATGAACCATTAACACTTGTAATGCTCTGTTCTGTGCTGTCTAATGATACCGCTCATGTAGCACGCAGAAACCTGAATTACATTAGGTATTCCCTGATGGTTGCATAAATTAGTCATGATGTTTTGGGGATGAAAAGTTAGATAGCTATTATGTGAAAAATACTGGGGAGTCTTTTATGATTCCATTGACTGGCATTCAGGTGAATCACATAAACGTGGTTTGCGCAGCAGCAGTGCCTTCTGGAAACCGGCAGTAACAGTGTCTATGGGCTATGAAAGATGCAGACCCTGAAAAGCAGGCCGGATTATAAAGCAGTGGATAAAAATGATGTTGCTGAAAAATGGTCTATTAGTATTGACACACAGCAAGAACAAACACTACTGTTAAACTGTGTGTTTGATAAGCTTTCCGCAGGACAACGCTATTTGTTTTCCAGAGCCAAACCAGCTTTGGATAGCGTGAGCACACAATAGGTCTGTGCAGAATCAAATGCATGTCACTAATTATTTTCTTTGACAGCGCTAATTGATTATTATAATTCATCATTATCTAAATTGTTAAATTCAACAGTTTACCGTATCCTTTTGTTTCTTTGTTGCTCAGACATAATACAAATAGGAAGAGTTAATTACTGCATGCAACAACAGAGGCGAATTTCATTGTCTGCTTCACTTTGATTGAAGCTGTGTTGAATCATCACTGGATTTTCAGTAATGGTGGAGGAAAGAAGGAAGCAGGAATTCTTTTGCAGTGAAGTTGCTTTTGGTGGTAGTTAGCATTTGTATTTTGAATAGTATTCTTCTTGCAGCTGGACTGTATCGTGCTTACTTTGCCTATACTAAGTATTACCTAATTGTGCAAACTGAAATCACATGTGTGCCTTGATCCAGCTGGGAATCAGTGGCACTCCTTGAGGACTACAGCACAACTTGACATGAGTAAAAGGATTGCGTTTGCTTCTAAAATGACTTACTCCACTAGATATGAGCATTTGGCTTTCGTCTTTGGTGCTCTGATGATGGCCAGAGCTGCATCTGCTGGGTAAAAGGAAGTAGTGTTCTCCACAAGGGACTCTGGAGAGATTAAGCGATGACTTAATTTATGCAAATTCCTAAAGCTCCAATCTCTGCTGCAGTCTTCTAAGATTTGGTGTAACTTTGGTGTAAAACGTAGGATCTTTTCAGCTGCTCTGAAATGATCTGACAAAATGGTTCATAGCGATAAGATTTTGGGGGGTTATTTTACCAGTAGAGGGCTGTGTTAAACTGGATAAAATAACTCCCTCTTGTTACTCACTGAAAATGTGAGAACAGCTTAAAGCATATGGTTGTTTTCAAGGACGAAATGAGTAAATAATTGGATTTTTTAGAAGCTACCGAATGATTAATTATTTAAAATCAGAATCACATCACCTTTACAGTACAACAGAGTTCTGCGTCAGTCTAATTAGACTCAATTCTGGTCTTTAAAATACATCATAGCTACCTGTTTATTCTAAACTGTTCAAGGTTGATAGATACAGCCCTAATAAGTCATTAAGCTGACGTGATATAGAGCAGCAGCATGTGCTTTTGCTATAATGACACAAATGAGAAAAGAATTGTTTTTCAGAGGTACAATCACGTTTGTTTTTGATGTGGCCTCTAAACTAGCAGTCATTATTCAGGCTCTGGTGCTGCAGGAGTTGACCTTTGGCAAAATATTTTGTTATCCTCAATCTTTTATACAGGCCTTTTGTGAACTCTGCACAGCTCTCATTTTGCTGATTGCATTTAAAGTCATTTATTGCACAGTGTTTGCCCTTCTAGCAGATGTTAAAGGATTCCCTGCCTCCCCCCTTAAAGGCTACTCCTCCACAGCATCTAATTATAACCTACACAAAAGATTAACAGATGTTATAATTGTCTTTACTCATTGATTAAATAGTTTCTGCATGATTTGCTCTCCCTTCCCCTCATTGCTGATTAGTGAGGTCTTTCTGGATGAGTCTTATGCATCTGCAGTTTGTTAATGGTGGCTGTCTTCAGTTTTTAACTTTTTGAGTTCGTGGTTCAGTTTGAGCAGGTTATAGATGGTCTTCCGGACAATGTGACAGAAACGTGTTAAAAATAGGTGCGTGAATACTTGCTTTGATTCCACACACTGCTGGTTTTCTCTTCCTTTTAAACATTGCGTCTGAACTGTATGTAAAAAGCAGTCTAATTTTAATGCTTATAAATTGGAGACTGGAGGGGTAAATGCTGAGATTTGCTTAGCAGTAGTTTTGTCCCTTTATTTCAGTTGCCACTTGCAGAGGAAATTTGTGGCTGAGGAAACCAGTTTAAGAAGAAAATTCCTAGTAGAAAATTTCTGGTAGAGCTTTCCTAGCAGGATCTAGTAGGTCCCTAGTAGGACCGTAAGAAAACTGTGTGTGTGCTTCAGTTTTTTTGTGTGGTTCTTTCCTCTTTTCACCTTCTCACAAAATTAAGGTTACTCCATTCTTGAGTTAACTAATCTGTTCTCTGTTGTATTCCCTCATTGAGATGGGGACTCTTTTCTTGGGTGGATCTGTAGTCCTTCTCCTACAGCACAACAGTGCCAAGCTTAGCAACTCTTGTTTTATGTTTTATAAGTCTTTTAAGATCTTGAACTAGGTCAGACCAAACAATATTTCTTTTCAGAGAGGTGAAACATCTTGCACATGTATCTTCACTACTGGGGATTTACTTGTATGTAAATGTTCTTTCCTGTTGTTTGGATTCCATATAATGTTTTCCTTACTTCTTTCATTGACACAGATGTGAGTCATTGGCAAGTCCACAAAGCTTTCCGTGATAGTCTCCGAGCATCCCACAGTTCTATGAATCTGCATCTGTCAGGTCCTCAGCCTCCTCAGCGCTCTGCCTCGCTTAGGTCAGAACTAGCGTAAGGAAGAGAAGTCAACAGAGGGCATTTTCTCATATGTTCTCTGACAAAACCTCTGAAGGGGTTAAAGAAGAAAAGAAACAGATTAAAGGCTTGAGGCTTGAATTATGGGCCTGGTTATTCAAAAGCCATAAAATATTGTGCTGTTCCCCCTGCCTATCCCCCAAATCCTACTCAAACTGTTGCCTTGATTCCTATTCAGAGAAGCCACCTCATGTTGAGACTGGGCGTACCTTCTCCTATCAAAACCCTTTTTATATTTTTGGCTAAAAACCACTTTAATTCTGTGTGGATGTCTGGGTATATTGGCTCAATTAATGGAGATTCACGGATTTGTGGGACATCCTGTATGATTCTGCTTTGTTGATACTGTGCAGAAATAGATTCTCTTTACAGTGAACACCATACATAGTGCTGGCTGTGAGATTTTGCAAAATAACCTACAGGGCTCTAGGTTTTTGTCAGTTTTTAAAGTTGATCTGTTACTTATAATTCATGAGTTTTGGTAGCCTGAATAATAACCTTTTCAGTGCACAAAAGCATTTGTCCAGGGATTCAAAACTGCTGTAGAAACAGAGGTACTTTGTTTGTGGGATTAACAAAGAACACTGTATCCTCCTTGTTTTTAAATGATATCTCAGTGCTCCTGAATACTTTCCATTTATGAGCTGGGGGGAGCAGATTATAGATTCCTAATAAGGAAATTCCAGGGTGCCAACTGCACTTGTGAAGTGTATTTTAATTATATACACACCTGTCCACTACCAACTTGTAATATTTCATAGAGGCCACTGAACAGCCAGCTGATGGCAATGACTTTTATTCGATACCAACCTGGTCTGAGTTTGAAACACTGATCCAGAGGTGAAAGGCTAAAATCCCAATTACCAATAATCAGATCTATCCAATCGCCATATCGCGTTGGTGATAAAAGGCCTAGGTGCTCCTTCCAGTTACACATGAGAAACATTCAGAAATTACTAAAAGTTCAGCTAAATCATTAAGAATTTTTAACATCCACTAGTAGCTTCTACTGAAGGAAAGTATTACAGTGAAATTTGGTCTAACACTTTAATAAACAGTTCTCTGTTACACCACTGGCTGGTAGCCCTAACATTTGAGACTGAGATCTTCACCTTTATTTTAAGGTTGCACAAGTAAATGAAAGACAACACCAAATGAACTGAAAAGAAGAGAGAACGGTAGCACAGTCTACAAAGTCTTGGGCTGGCCATTTTCCTTGTCTCTCTGCTTGAGAATCTGTAGACTTGTCTTGTATTTAATTATGTGCCTTTTCTAAAACTAATAACTTCCTTCCCTTAAGCTGCAATTCTGTCATGGTGTTATTGATTGGGAATATATCACGATGTTCATAGGAAACTATTTCTGTCATTTATATTTACCAATCTTTAATCAAGTGAATTGCTTTTCTTCTCGATTGCCACAAAAATCTCCAGTCACAAGAAAAAAGCTTTAAACAGACATTGATAAGAATTTGTCGACTAGATGATAGTTTTCAGCACAGCCCTGGGAAAGGAATGGTTCATAAGGGACACAGCCATGGGCAGCATGACAATGCAGAGGCAGGCAGATACGACAAACCCTAGGTAATGTTTCCCTTGCTCTTGGCAGGGAGGTAATCTTACTGATGGGTCCTGTCTCCCCAGTAAAGTGATGAAGTCTTGCTTTCACCTGCTGGCTATTGCCTGTTGTGGAAGCAAGTTATTCTTTACTTGTTTTACTTATTCCTCTCTACCTGAACTCCAGGTTACAGGGGAATTCTGAGCTTGGGTGGGTAGTTCAAGAGCTTATAACTCCAGGGAGCATATTTCAGAACCCGTCTCGAGATATCTAGCTTAACCAGCAGCAGGAGGCTAGATGCCCTTAGCTCCTGTCGTACTCAGCTGAGATGGGGAGGCTCACCCAGGCGTGGGGCAAAGCAGAGGTTGAGATTTAACTCAAAGGAACCTTACCCAAGAAAGCAGGAAGGATATGACACCTTCTCGTGGGTTTAGGACACACCACTGGGCAAAAAGTCCCACAAAGATCCCACCTGGCTTTCTCCTTTCTTTCCTCTTCCCGTTCCTGGTGTCCTATTTAGAGGTTCTCTTCTCTCTGATAGCTCCAGGTAACATCGCTGTGAGCCAACAGGGAACACTAAAGGTGAACAGCACTAAAGGCTGCAGCATCTTGCTTAATATCCCCAAATATGACAGAAAAAAAAGGGGCCTGTTCTAAATAAAAAAAAAATTAGTGCCTTAGTGGTTCCTGGTTTGCCCTGCAGGAAGGAGAGCTGGCTTTAAATCTATGAGGGGAGGGCAGGATATCTGGCTCATTGCCTAGGTAGCTGCTTTCAGTTGGTTGGTGGCAGACTCTTCGCTGCCTTTTTGTTGGGTTTAATACTGTCCTAGCTGCATTTCTGCAATCGGAATTGTTTTGACAGAACAGCAAAGAGGTGAATGAGAGGTGAGTGTCTTCTGCTGCGTCGTGCAGAATTTGGAGAAAGAATCATTCCCCTGTTTGGGTGCGCAGTGATGTGCACATCTGGCAGATACAGAAAAGTAATGACACAGAGCATCAGCACTAATAGAAAAGTTTCACTATTAAAGTCTTTGACAAAGAGGAATTATTCTGTAAATGGTACTTATATATACTATATATTATTACCTTCACAGTATAGCAGAAAAACTGAGACAGTGGAAGTTAGTGAATCAACCTAAAACATCCCCTCAAGAGCAGGGATCCAACTCAAAATATGGGCACTTAGGGCTTACCTGAAATGAACCAAGAACACTTTCTTTCTTCTTCCTTGCTTATGTCTGAAACTGTTTCTAACCCCCGCCAAATTAATAAACCTTATGTGGCATAAAATACTTTAAAAGCTTATATTTAGTCTCAAAATGCACTTCAAAATTTAAATGGGATCATTTAGAACATGCAAGTGTATTAATGCTTTCCCCTTCCCACTAAACTTACTTTTTTTTTTTCAGCCGAAATTCAAGCTAAACAGTAATATTGAATAACTTAGGTTATTCCAAGCCTAGAGGTGCATGAACTGTAATCTTTAAAGCTTTATCTAAACCTGCGTGGCATTACTTCCAAGAAATAATCTAGGGAAAAAAATCCCATTTGAGGCATTAATATCAATTCTATAAGAAAAAGTGTAAGAATAATCCTGTGCCAACCCAACTGTTCCTACTGCAAAAAAAAGTATCTTTCAGATTTTAGTGGATGATGAACTTCTGAAATGTCAGTAGTTTTTTTCTTCTTCTGTGCTATTTTTGGTAGTTTAATGATTTTTACCTTGCATTCTAAACAGATAGATGCTTGAGAGAGAATAGACAATGTTAATAGTATGCCTCCTTTCTAATATTTTCTGTATAGCACTGTATCCATAATCCCAACATGTGGGATTATTATCTGTGATGGCAGACTATATGTTCTCTCCCTTTTCACTTGGCAGAACTGAGTGCAGATGAGTCAAAAACTGGTAGAATGACATAAAACATTGGAGAGTTATGAACCTTTTAAGTAGGAAATTCATGAATGTTTTTTAATTTACATTTTTATTAAGTTCCTGGCAGATGGAAAAATTAGAAATCGGTGTGTGACAGCGAGTCTTCTCACTGAGAAACTGGAGTGAGCACTGCCAGCAGCTGACTGCACGGGGGGAAGGATGGAGTGGCTCCTTCTGCTCCCCCCCCCCCCACCAAAGCAAAAGCCTTTCACTGTAATTGTCTCTAATGTGGATCAACCACCACAATGTATAAAGAGAGACTCTGAGAAGAAAGGGAGACAGCGCTCTTTTCTTCCCCATCAGGGTCTTCAGACAACTCATCCCTGGCAGCATCCTCACTTTCAGCGTATCTTATTGTACTTCATCCTGCCTTGTTTTTTTTATATGACAAGTGTTCCTTTGATTCTCTGGGAATCAATCTGTATTGGATTTCACTTTAGGTAATTTCTTCAGATACTCAGCATCATTTCCCCCTCTTTATTTCTTTTCAGCCTGTTGTCAATAACCTAGTCAATTCCTCGCTGTCTCTAGTGTTAGTATATGTTCCTCAAACTTGTGTAGATGGTCATTCCTTCCCATTTTCATCTCCTCTTTGTCATTGTTTGAGACTACTACGAAGGGACTTGTTAATCGCTTCCCACCAAGTCAATACTTTAATTGTCTTTGCTGCTATTGTCTGAATTCCATCAAGTTTGTCTATACCCTTTTGGCCCAGAAGTGAAATCAGCGTTTGAGATGAGATTGCTCTAGAATTGCAGAGAAAAAAAGCCGTGAAGGGCTGTTTGGTGTGCCAGCACTGTTCACTGTTCTGTCTCCATCTAGGGAAATATGGATGAGGACAGAATATCTTTCATTTTTAACGTTTTCCTAATAGTTTTCTTGGCCATAAGCTGAAGATGGAGTTTAATCAATGTGTATCTGTTCCTTTTAATTTTACATTCTTGATATCCCACAGTCCTACATGCTCTGTTTTGTAAGAAAAAAGTGAATTTGAATTGGCTGGGGAAACCTCTCTGGAGTTTTTCTCTATGTATGCTCATTGACGTATAGGGGATACATCCCACAACAAATGTGGAGGCAGTAGAGCTGAGCCGTACCCTGTCGCCTTTCTGTTGTGAGCATGTACGTGAAGGAGAGGTGTCACTGCAGCGTGTTTGGGAACGCTGGAGCTGAATTCCTTTGGGTCTGATCCTTGGATGATGTTAGGTCAGCTGAAATTAGAGCAGACTTTGAACTTCTGCAAAGGCTGAACAGCTGGGGAGCCAGCTGAAGCATTTTAGTGTCCACCCTTACAGGAGCTAACTTAGTTCTGACACTTCCAAATTCAGCTCCGGTACCGCATCTCTTTTTTGTGTCTTCTCTGTAGCAGTGAACAGAGGTGACCGCAGAGTCCAAGAAGCTGCAGCTGTAGTCATAGCTGGCCTAACTGTACAGACTTACAGGACTCAGTGAAGGTATTGGCAAAGCAAAATGAGTAATAGATGAAAAATATTTTTGATAAAAATATGCACGGTGTCCTGTGCGGGAAGCACCTGGAGCTGCTCAGCCTAACGAGGCTGCATGTTCTTCCTGAGTTCCCCTGCTACGGTCCATTCTTTCAAACCCGGGGCTCAGTCCTGGTTTGCCTGGCACTGGAAGAGGTCGGCGCTGTCTGTCCCCTTTGGTTCTTCCCCAGGGTGGACTTTAGTCATGGTGGGGCGGAGGGACTATTTTCAGGTTATGCAGGTAGACGAGTTGAGCCCTTTCTCAGTTACCCTCTTCCTGGATCACAGAGGAATGACATATATTTCACTGTACCTTATCCTCCCTTATTTTTCATATGACAGAAAGGGATTAGGAGCTTGATTCGGCTTCTTTTCTGGGCTGTTATTGAACTAATATCTTCATTATAAAGTTATTGCCCGTAATGTAAGGATAGGCTCTGGTCCACTGGGACTGCCGGTACAGCAAGGTGAAATGTGAGACACCGTGTTACAACCCACAAAGCCCCAGATTCATTAGAAACAAATTCTGCGGTCTAGACATTGAAATATTCCCCCTGATGTAAATGACTTTGGTTATCTAAGGAGGATGTGCAGAGCTGGGTGCTGAAGATGTTGCTAGTAACTGAGGAAATATTTTTACAATACTTACTTTATATTGGGAGTTTTCCTTTGAGCCATGAGAACATTTTGAAGTGTTACCTGCTGCTCTGTGGAGTAAAACCAGATGTCTGACCACCATCACTAAGTTAAGATGATTTGAATAATTCCTCATATCCATGAACTGGAATACATCAGTAAATAAATGATCTTTCGTTCCTTTCACCTCTGCTCCAGGGAGGACCAAATCAAGTAGCATTCATTTGGGACACTTCATCTCACAAACCTGCCTTCATTCACCAAAATGTACTGTTAGAAAATGTTTGTAGCAAAATACTTCATTGTGCACAGATTGCAAAATGAGTAAACGAGAAACAAGAGAGGTGATAGTGACAAAAAGCTCCTAAGTATACTCAGTCTCTGGTGTCTGATGGGCTTGCGTTCGGATCACAGAGCCGTCCTGTGACCATCGCAGCCATCATCCCTTTTAGCAGTGCAGGTGGAAGGGGTGGAGCGTGCACAAAGAACTGATGATTTTTAGTGGTCCCTCTGGACTATGATTAGGACAGATGGGCAGGCAGAAGAGATGCTGACTGAAATGCATCTCTCTCAAAGAAGGGATCTTTAGGCACATTGCACAAGCTCCTAGTTCTACTTTCAGAAATGGAGCGGTAATCTACCATCGCCTGCAGCAGAGACCCCCATATAGGTCTTACATGTAGGTTTGAAATTCTTGGACTTTCTTGAGTAGGGCCTTGATTTACACCAATGAAAGAAAAAATGAGAAGAAAACACAAATCAAACTGAGCAAAATGTAGGAAAATTGACTGTATATTTTAAATTCTTCCCTCCAGTTGTCGGCCAGACCAATTCAGCTGTTGGATTTAATGGCATGCATTTTTCTAAACATTGCAACATACCAGATGAATACATATGAATTTGGTATATTATCTTTATTGGCCTCCTAAACTGGATGCTACTTCCTCTGGTGAAGATTTGTAATTCAGTGTTTGAAAGCAAACGAGACTCCCATTTGGCTCTCTTCTGCCAGCCAGCCGTTTTACCATGAGAAACAACTAGCTCTAATAATGATGTACTAGATTACAGAAGTTGCATCTAGCATTTCATATTTAGCAAGCTTAAGCCAGAAAATGCCAGAGGCGTCTTTATAAATGGGGTATTTGTTTTTGAACCTCAAAATATCCACCCTTTAAGTGTGTGAATAGTAGCAGTTCCCTGAGTGAAATTTCCTCAGGTCCTGCAGTTCAGCTTCTCCAGGTGCCCAGAACCGCCCGTTCCTGACCTAAGCTGCTTCTCAAGGGAGACAAATGTGTGTTGAAGCCCCCAGAGGTAGCTGATGCTGCAGCTGTGTTCAGACCGTGCCTTTTGCAGATTAACAGCCTAGATTGCAAAACTTTGCTGGAGGAGGCTCAATGGTTAAGGGTATCTTTAATGGTTAAGGTATCTTTACCACATAATAATCTGTATTGTATAATTTATGGTAGTATATAGTAATAAATGATATATAATAATGAGTGGTTAGAAACTCCCCCAAGAAATGGGAGCTTTGCATCTAACATTTTCTTGAGCCTGAATAGCTGCAGTTTTGCTTGGATATCCTTTTCTTGGCTGCAGGTCTTATAATGTTCAGAAGGATTTGATTTCAGTGCAGAAAATAAGGATATACAAACACCATTGTCATAATCTATTTTTTATTGATGGTAACACTTTAATATATCCTTCTTTTCCATACTGATCAGTTGCTATCCTGACAACAGATTCATGCTTTCTGTCTGCTTATCTTTCATCATTTTTGTCTTAATAATTTTATTGCATGATATGAATGCCTCATATGCCCCATAAAAGCAAACAGGGGAGGGTAATCCTTTGACCTTTCCAGCATTCTTTGGTGTAATTTACTGGTGATTCTTCTCCTCCCTGCAGCATGGCCCTGGAACCCCATGATAAAAATGGACAGCCAATCCAAACAGAAAACGCTAAAAAGGTTAAAGCTTTGATTATGTTAGTCTATAAATGTTCATAGTCTTTTTTTTTTCTTTTTGCCAGAAAGAAAATGAGAGCCGAAAATGGCAATGGATGAATCATACTTATTACAGAATACGGAAATGATATCGGTTCAACCCATTCTTGTTAATGCTGAAAGAACATAATCTTGTGCCCTCTCATTTTATGTCACCACAACCCACCTTATCCTCTTAAATGAATGCATGCATCCATTTAATTAACCTGGTGAGATACTGAGATATAAATCTTTTAAATGCTTCTCATGCAATTCATCTTGACAGCTGTCGTAGTAATAACATCTTTAATGCCATATTCTTTATTTTCTGATTTATTGAAATTCCTGGTATTATTTTGAGCACACTGATAGGTTTGCTAGATTTAAGCCCTTAATCTTAACTTGTTTAAATCCTAGAAGCAATGCTATAGAAAGCTTTAGTGGTTGTTTAGTTTGCTGAATAAATGGAAGATTATCTTGCATGAAGAAAGCATAAATGTATATTGAAAACTGAGGTTGAGACAGGGTGGAATTTAGTAGCTGAGACGCTTTATTTTAAATGCTGTGTTTCTAGAACGTTGTACTAAGAGTCTGTTCTTTGCTGGCAAGTTATCAGCAGTCAAAAACTGCATGAGAACGTCCTTTGCGCTCTACCGATTCCCTTTCCAAGGGATGGGGTAAGGGCAGGAGAGCTCAAATTAGTCAACCTTCAGTTTCTTTGTAGACTGCCATGTGTCAGTGTCATCATACTTCATTAAAATCACACCAAAGGTGAGAAGGTTCCTTGTCTAGATCCGGCCCTTCCCACACTTCCTTGGGACTACTTTGTCATGGCCTTGTGGATGACCGCTGGACAGTTTTCAACCAGAATTAGAGGACTACTGGATTAGGGAGTGGTTTGGATCACAAAATAACTTGCAGGGCACGGCTGGCTCAGTGTGCTGCCTGCACAGTTCCAATATCCTTTGGAACAGTTTTAGAGTTTTTAAGAAATTTGGGGTATATCAAAATGAATTATCCCACAGGAAAACAAAAAAGGAGGACTAGGAAAGAGTCTTTTTCTAGCTAGATATTTTCTGACTGACTTGACATTTTATTTTAATATAATTTTCCAAAGCCAGTCAGAACATCTAGATATGTAGGCAGAATGGTACAGCAGTGCTGTGTTTGCTGCCTTGTAATTCCCATAGTATTCTACTTATCTAAGCATTTTAGGTTCCTGCATTGGAATTTTTCTAATTTAATTAACTCATTAATGCTGGCACATGGCACATTCTCCTTCCCTCTCTGCAAAAATGCGGCTTGCTTATCTAAATAGCAACCTAATCCAGTGGGTGTGAATGTACAATGCATACATTAGCACTAACAAACTGCTGACCAGTCTAAGCAAATACCTGGGAGTATTGGGCATTAGGCAGGCAGGCCCTGCATACAGTATTGCTATGAAATACACTGTGGGCGAAACGAAAACCATTTAGCTAAGTTTCTGCTTGCAGAAATGCAGATGCCGCTGTAGTTTTCTATTTCCCAAGTGTTGAAGTTTGAAACATCAGCTCAAAAGAGAATTTTGGAATTATTTTTCCACTTGGTCACTTAAAGTCGTGACCAGGCTAAATACCATGACTGGGAGAGATAGGGGTGTGGTAGTGAAACCATTTTCATGGCTCACTTTTAATCACTGGGCAGAATTTTCTCATCTTTTGTGAAGGTGGGGTTTTCTGCTTTTACTGCTCTGGTGGTTTGACCGCTCTACCGTTTTAAAAAACAAGGGAAATACTCAAAAAGCTTAGTACAAACCTAGCGTTTTTGCCTGGCGTAGGCCTGGGAAGATAAATGTAGTGATTTTATAGAACTGGACAATCTTTGATCTGTTGAATACTGTTCAAATCTATAATTCCACAATCTTTTTTTCTTCCAGTTGTGAGAAGGCCCAGACAAAGTATACTGTACTTATTTCTACTCTCGTTCCTACAAATACTACAACAAAAGCAAGCGTACGCGCATTGGTGTTAGCACTAGAGTCAGCGAAAGAAACACAGCTGGACAATGACAGATTCGATTCAATTCAATTAGGTTCTCAGGAAACGGAATCACTCCAGAGACTGGTAATGAGATATAAAATCTCTCACCTTTAGGTCACCTGTTCATTCTAACTAACATTTGCATCGATGACAGTTTTTACTTTCTCATAGCTGCTTGCTGACCTACGCTAGTGATATTATTTGCCTTCTCTGTTCATTGCTGAGGGATAATACCAGTTCTGGTTATTCCCTTTCAGCCTTCAGGTATGGCTGTCGAACAAGCAGGACTATCAGAGTAGAAAAAAGTGCTTAAAAGGTGATCACTGTATAACTTTGGCCTCATTCTGTTACCCAACAGTTTGCTGTCCGCATCACGAAACCTGTCCTCTCGTTAACGCCTCAGAAAGACGAGCAGACTGCTGAGAGGGAATGCCTTGCTGCCCTACGGGTGTTTTGCCTTCTGGCAGCGTTAAGGTGTGCGAAGCGGAGGGTGGGGAGGCTGTGTTGTAGCTATTCTGAATTTAAACGAAAGGACGTTAGTTTGCAGAGCTGTCATTTTTGTCATGTGTCATAACTGCTAGATTTATACTAATTTGTAAGAGACAGAAAAATAAATACAGCCCATTTCCAGTTACCAGAGAGATATACTGCGTGCTAGTTCCCAGCTGGCATATGTTGGCATAGCTCTGTTGAAATGTAACTGCAGTTTCAAATGTCTGAAAATATCTTGGATGCTTATCTAAGGAATATAATGTTATACGTTTTCATCAGCTAAGGCAATATACATCAATCATCCTTTGTTACTACTAGAAATGAAGAAGGTATTATAATCCAAGAAATTTCTTGCATAGATTTTAGAGAGTGCTTTTCTACGTTAATCACACCATTTCTCCGGGGCATAGTTTTAGAGCCATCTCCTGAAGTAATGAACATTCTTGTACTGAGTACTAAAAATACTGCACTTTAGGATATATAATTGAGCTGATGCCTCTGGCTGTTGGCTTTATGAACAGTGAGGGTATACCGTATTGAAGCAAGATCCCACTTAGGTCTTCCCCCGAGAGTTTTTTCTGTGTCCGTACAAAACCTCTTTCCCTGAGTTCAATTCAAAACTGAAAAGACAGTAAGCAAACATCTGGGACCTGCATTCTCTTGGACTGATCCCCATACACTTCTTGAGGATACAGACTTAATCGCTGAGTGCCTCTAACTTCAGTGCCTTCCCCAATATGCTCAGCACAGGTGAAGTCTATAGTCCCTTAGAGAAGAGTCCTACAGTGGGAAAATTTCCTGCAGCACAAAGAACTGTAGGATGCGCCCCCAAAGATTTGGTAACGTATGTATGTGAGTGCAGTATCAGCGAAGACACCATAAATCAGAAGTGACTTTGCAGTAGTTCACAGTTCAGGCGAGCTAAATGGGACAGTCAAGGTCTGAATGCTGATCATCGGGGGCTCTGCTGTACCGGTATCGACAAGCAAATCGGTCAGGGAAGGTGGATAAATTTTTACAGCCTGTTCTCTTGGTAACACAAAAATAGTATTTCTGATGATTGGGCAAACTGATTCTCAGTGCTTTAACATTTCAAGACTGTACCATCTGGACTACCATTCTCCTCTGCTGAGCTTCCGGGGGATGTGTTAACTTCCATTTTGAATCGTAAGTCTTTTGGTTGGCCTCAGAGGAAGAGAGATTTACCTGGAGGGTCATTTTTTCTCTGTGACAAGCAGTATGATGCACAAAAGTGATCATTCAAAGGTGGAAAATTGTTCTGTTTTTGTTAAGTACTTCACTCTGATGAACAGTTTTCTTTAAAGGCCTCCTGATTTGGGTACTCTGAGGCATCAGCCTACGTTGGTACAGGTGATGTATTGTATTATCTTGCCTGATAATTACCTTTGATTCAAAACTGTAAGCGGGTTCAGCCTTAGGTTGTTAACTCTTCAGGAGAGATCCATGACAGCCTGCTAATGGTAACATGCCCAGAGATTCAGCTTCCATGGTGTGTGTGGAGGAAGGAGTGGAATCTGCAGGTCTGAAGCTGCTTCACCATTACCTGAGTAGGTCCACATGCTGTGCTTGGTAGAGCTACAATAAATCGACTCCTTGAAGTGCCCAAGGCAGCATAGTGTATAAGCTATAGAAATAATTAATAATAATCCTTTCTCCTTTTACTTCTAAACTAGGATTTGGGGTGGTTCTACCAAATACCTGCAGACAGAAACTTCAGGCACTTATTCAATTATTTTGGGGAGGAATAACCCCATGCACCAGTACAGGTTAGGGCCTGACCTTTTGGAGAGCAGCTCTGCAGAGAAGGACCTGGGAGCCCTGGGGGACAACAGGATGACCATGAGCCAGCAATGTGGCTGGTGGCCAAGAAGGCGAATGGCAT
>VUYV01000013.1:1150647-1219118 GCA_008711295.1 Anarhynchus alexandrinus
AATACCATGACTGGGAGAGATAGGGGTGTGGTAGTGAAACCATTTTCATGGCTCACTTTTAATCACTGGGCAGAATTTTCTCATCTTTTGTGAAGGTGGGGTTTTCTGCTTTTACTGCTCTGGTGGTTTGACCGCTCTACCGTTTTAAAAAACAAGGGAAATACTCAAAAAGCTTAGTACAAACCTAGCGTTTTTGCCTGGCGTAGGCCTGGGAAGATAAATGTAGTGATTTTATAGAACTGGAAAATCTTTGATCTGTTGAATACTGTTCAAATCTATAATTCCACAATCTTTTTTTCTTCCAGTTGTGAGAAGGCCCAGACAAAGTATACTGTACTTATTTCTACTCTCGTTCCTACAAATACTACAACAAAAGCAAGCGTACGCGCATTGGTGTTAGCACTAGAGTCAGCAAAAGAAACACAGCTGGACAATGACAGATTCAATTCAATTCAATTAGGTTCTCAGGAAACGGAATCACTCCAGAGACTGGTAATGAGATATAAAATCTCTCACCTTTAGGTCACCTGTTCATTCTAACTAACATTTGCATCGATGACAGTTTTTACTTTCTCATAGCTGCTTGCTGACCTACGCTAGTGATATTATTTGCCTTCTCTGTTCATTGCTGAGGGATAATACCAGTTCTGGTTATTCCCTTTCAGCCTTCAGGTATGGCTGTCGAACAAGCAGGACTATCAGAGTAGAAAAAAGTGCTTAAAAGGTGATCACTGTATAACTTTGGCCTCATTCTGTTACCCAACAGTTTGCTGTCCGCATCACGAAACCTGTCCTCTCGTTAACGCCTCAGAAAGACGAGCAGACTGCTGAGAGGGAATGCCTTGCTGCCCTACGGGTGTTTTGCCTTCTGGCAGCGTTAAGGTGTGCGAAGCGGAGGGTGGGGAGGCTGCGTTGTAGCTATTCGGAATTTAAACAAAAGGACGTTAGTTTGCAGAGCTGTCATTTTTGTCATGTGTCATAACTGCTAGATTTATACTAATTTGTAAGAGACAGAAAAATAAATACAGCCCATTTCCAGTTACCAGAGAGATATACTGCGTGCTAGTTCCCAGCTGGCATATGTTGGCATAGCTCTGTTGAAATGTAACTGCAGTTTCAAATGTCTGAAAATATCTTGGATGCTTATCTAAGGAATATAATGTTATACGTTTTCATCAGCTAAGGCAATATACATCAATCATCCTTTGTTACTACTAGAAATGAAGAAGGTATTATAATCCAAGAAATTTCTTGCATAGATTTTAGAGAGTGCTTTTCTACGTTAATCACACCATTTCTCCGGGGCATAGTTTTAGAGCCATCTCCTGAAGTAATGAACATTCTTGTACTGAGTACTAAAAATACTGCACTTTAGGATATATAATTGAGCTGATGCCTCTGGCTGTTGGCTTTATGAACAGTGAGGGTATACCGTATTGAAGCAAGATCCCACTTAGGTCTTCCCCCGAGAGTTTTTTCTGTGTCCGTACAAAACCTCTTTCCCTGAGTTCAATTCAAAACTGAAAAGACAGTAAGCAAACATCTGGGACCTGCATTCTCTTGGACTGATCCCCATACACTTCTTGAGGATACAGACTTAATCGCTGAGTGCCTCTAACTTCAGTGCCTTCCCCAATATGCTCAGCACAGGTGAAGTCTATAGTCCCTTAGAGAAGAGTCCTACAGTGGGAAAATTTCCTGCAGCACAAAGAACTGTAGGATGCGCCCCCAAAGATTTGGTAACGTATGTATGTGAGTGCAGTATCAGCGAAGACACCATAAATCAGAAGTGACTTTGCAGTAGTTCACAGTTCAGGCGAGCTAAATGGGACAGTCAAGGTCTGAATGCTGATCATCGGGGGCTCTGCTGTACCGGTATCGACAAGCAAATCGGTCAGGGAAGGTGGATAAATTTTTACAGCCTGTTCTCTTGGTAACACAAAAATAGTATTTCTGATGATTGGGCAAACTGATTCTCAGTGCTTTAACATTTCAAGACTGTACCATCTGGACTACCATTCTCCTCTGCTGAGCTTCCGGGGGATGTGTTAACTTCCATTTTGAATCGTAAGTCTTTTGGTTGGCCTCAGAGGAAGAGAGATTTACCTGGAGGGTCATTTTTTCTCTGTGACAAGCAGTATGATGCACAAAAGTGATCATTCAAAGGTGGAAAATTGTTCTGTTTTTGTTAAGTATTTCACTCTGATGAACAGTTTTCTTTAAAGACCTCCTGATTTGGGTACTCTGAGGCACCAGCCTATGTTGGTACAGGTGTTGGTATTATCTTGCCTGATAATTACCTTTGATTCAAAACTGTAAGCGGGTTCAGCCTTAGGTTGTTAACTCTTCAGGAGAGATCCATGACAGCCTGCTAATGGTAACACGCCCAGAGATTGAGCTTCCATGGTGTGTGTGGAGGAAGGAGTGGAATCTGCAGGTCTGAAGCTGCTTCACCATTACATGAGTAGGTCCACATGCTGTGCTTGGTAGAGCTACAATAAATCGACTCCTTGAAGTGCCCAAGGCAGCATAGTGTATAAGCTATAGAAATAATTAATAATAATCCTTTCTCCTTTTACTTCTAAACTAGGATTTGGGGTGGTTCTACCAAATACCTGCAGACAGAAACTTCAGGCACTTATTCAATTATTTTGGGGAGGAATAACCCCATGCACCAGTACAGGTTAGGGCCTGACCTTTTGGAGAGCAGCTCTGCAGAGAAGGACCTGGGAGCCCTGGGGGACAACAGGATGACCATGAGCCAGCAATGTGGCTGGTGGCCAAGAAGGCGAATGGCATCCTGGGGTGCATCAAGAAGAGTGTGGCCAGCAGGTCAAGGGAGGTCATCCTTCCCCTCTACTCTGCCCTGGTGAGGCCGCATCTGGAGTATTGTGCCCAGTTCTGGGCTCCCCAGTTCAAGAAGGACGGGGAACTGCTGGAGAGGGTCCAGCAAAAGGCTACAAAGATGATTAGGGGACTGGAGCATCTTTCTTATGAGGAAAGACTGAGAGACCCGGGTCTGTTTAGCCTGGAGAAGAAAAAACTGAGAGGTGATATCATCAATGCTTGGGTCTCTTTAGTCTGGAGAAGAGAAGACTGAGGGGGGATCTTATCAATGCTTATAAATACTTACAGGGAGGGTGCCAGGAGTACGGGAACAGTCTTTTTTCAGTGGTGCCCAGTGATAGGACGAGAGGTAACGGGCACAAACTTGAAGGTAGGAAATTCCATCTAAACATGAGGAGGAACTTCTTTCCTTTGAGGGTGGCAGAGCACTGGCACAGGCTGCCCAGAGAGGTGGTGGAGTCTCCCACACTGGAGATGTTCAAAACCCACCTGGATGCATTCCTGTGCAACCTGCTGTAGGCGAACCTGCTCTGGCAGGAGGGTTGGACTGGATGATCTCCAGAGGTCCCTTCCAACCCTGACATTCTGTGATTCATATTAAATACTTGACCTTCTACTGGGATAATTGGCTCCGACTATAGCTCTTACTAGCTCACTCCTAAGTGGTTCTGTGCTCACTGATCAACAAAGACTCCCTTGGTGGAAGTCATGCTCTCCACGCATGATGAATGCGCAGAAGAATGATATAAAGATTACATAAGGTCTTTCTTTTGCTAATTTCTGGCATAATCACAAGAACAGTATAATACATTGCCTCTGTGTTTGTTCAATTCTATTGTGGTATTTCTTTTGAGACATGATAGCTAATCAGGAAACAATGGTAATTATGTGATAGCACACCGTTGAGATTCCTTATTAGCTGAATTAAATACTGTGTGTAGCTTAGGATTGGTACTACAGAAAGGGAGCAAGGGCTTCCACGTAAACCTGGGGAAAAAAAAAAAACAACAGGGAAGGAATGATCACAGTGCACTAACTGACATTTTCCTACCCTTGTGTCTACGTGTTCTCATTGCACATGTTCTTTAGATTAATGTGTATGGAGGCTAATTTGTATCCATTTTGGAGAAAAGGGCCTGAATTCTGGTCTTGCATAAGTGTAAACCAGAAGTACAGAACAAGTGTAGGAGGTGCCATGTGCTGTTTAATAGAAGGCTGAATTTACCACTGGATGGGTTGGTAGCTGGACCAATTATGTTTTCCCGTTGGGAAATGTTTTACAAGAGCAGTCCCAGTTGTGACGTCCATATGGTCCCAGGTCAAGGGAGGTCATCCTCCCCCTCTACTCTGCCCTGGTGAGGCCACATCTGGAGTACTGCGTCCAGTTCTGGGCTCCCCAGTTCAAGAAGGACAGGGAACTGCTGGAGAGAGTCCAGCAAAGGGCTACTAAGATGATTAGGGGACTGGAGCACCTCTGGGAGCCCTCTGAATTCCAGCTGCCTTCAGAGGCTTTGCGTGGGGCATCCTGCCCCGCTTGCAGGCAGCCTGTGCTTGGCCCACGCTCAGGCTCCTACGTGCCCTCGTGGCAGAGCATTCGGGGACAACTTGGGGAAAGAATTGCGGTGGTTTTATCTGCTTGATATCGCCACAGCGACAGATGGGATCGTTCACAGGTGCATGAGAAGTTGAGTCTATCTACAGACATGTAAGTACCTCTGGAGGGCACAAGCAGGGCTTCTTTTGGGAACGCCAGCTGTGTTACCCTACAGCCAAGCCCAGTGGTATTCATGCATCACCTGGCTGTTTGTGACTGAAGGTGCTATTTGCAAGAAATAAAAAGGATCAGAAACAGATAGATTTGTCTTTTGCTTAGTCTTGTTTTTCAGTCAAATGCAATGGATTTCTCTAGGTTTAGCATTAACTAGTGCTGTATGAATATCTCAGCCTTACTAGAATTACATTTTTAAAAAGGCTTCCACATCAAATCTTGACTAAAAAATCTGGACAAATTATTGTAGCGAAAGCTCTTTGTCCTTAATGGGAGTTAGCCCAGATTAAGAGATATAGGGTGTTGCGTTCTGATACAGTAAATGCAGTCACTATGAGATGCAGGAGAAAATTCCTGTATTTGGTTCTGTATTTATGAGCGTTTCTGCCTGCCTTAATTTAGGTTCGATTCTAATTTCTGTTGTTATTCTACTACTTTCTGTAAATCCTGAATAAATTGATTAGCTTTGCCCATGGTCCTGAGTCCCACACAATAAAGATTACCTTAAAATACAAGCTAAAACTTTCATATACATTTATCATGAAGAACATTCAGGAAAAGAGAGATGTGGCAGTTGTTACTTGTAAGCTGTGGCTTGGTTTTAGTAGAAACCATCAGCCAGGAATAACCAAACCCTGCAAAACTGGAAAGACTAATTCCCTCTGTGATAGCTTTACGGGGTGAAGTTCCCCAGCCATTCTGTACAGGCAGTGGGACTGTCTGATTATCACAGCAGAATCTTTGACCTTAAAAACGTAAGAAAAGTGCTGAGGGCATTCGTCTCTCATTAAGGATAATGGGAGTTGAAAGCTTTTAGAACTCTTCAGGATTAAGTCCAAAATTTGTACATCACAGTAGCAGCACAGATGTGCCAACAAGCAGGGCTTACCGAGGAGCGCAATTAATGTGAAACGAACTGTTTTCCTCCCCGCCTCCTCATCCTCTGCCCCAGGTACTTCATTGGCTCTGCAAATCCAGCTCCCAGCCCGGTTCAGAAGAGACTATGAAAACATGGGGTGTATTGATAAAGACAGTAGTAACAGAATATTTTTTTTTTCTTTGAGAAGTGACCCAAACATATTGGTAATATTTCTGTCTGGAGAGTTTAGCTTTTTTGGCACAGAAAATTTATTCCTGGAACACAGCCTACTATAGACACAAAGTCATTAGCTGCTGGGTTATTACAAAGTTAATGATGAAAGACAGAAACTGTTAAGTAGGATATTGAAATGTGCATTTAATTTATTTTTTTTTTTTTTGCAGTGGTGATGGAAACAGTCTGACATTTCTAGTTGATCAAAAGGAAAACAAATAACCTCAGCTATGGAGAGAAAGAGACAGCTACAGAAAAGGGAGTTTGGGAAAAGACTTTCTCTGGACAGCAGTCTTGTGGTAAGAATGAATATTTACTGAATTTACTGAATAGATTTTCTGTCATACAAATATAGTTGTTAGAGGCAGTACTCATAACGATGTACATTTTAAAGGTGTTTATCTATTCATCACAATATCACAGCCTTTTGTGATTTTTAAGATTCTCCAGAGCAAAAGCGCTGGAGGAATTTTACAGCATCCTAAATAGAAACATGTCATCATGTAGAAGCATGTCCCTGAATTCATTTGATTTACACAAGACAGGAATCCAGACAAATATACCAATCTTGCAATTAAAATCCTACTCAGTCTCTGTGGGATCACTCTGTATTGCTTTATACTTAGTGTATGAGATCTGTAGGTAGCTGAGGTCATCTAATCAGAAATGCTTGTTTTACTATTGAGAATACTAGGAAAAATTTGTTCATCATAATGAATGTATAAACTACTCTAATATCACCTGAAAGAGAAATGTAAATGCCACATGCTGTAAAAGAACTGGTTTTGCTATACGTAAGATTTGAATTCATTGAGATTGTGGTCTAGATTTATTTTTAGTTCATGTTTTCAAATGATGACTGAGATTAACAAGGAATTTTTATAGCTGTACTATGGATACGTTACCAGAAAATGCTCATGGATACTGAACAGTTGTGTAAGAGGATAAACACGCCAATGTCAAGTACTCAGCATGCTAATGTAACAAATACTGGAACAAGCAAAGCTCAGAGAGCCAAGGAAACCTGTGCCATCCCTTTGGCATTCACAGAGGTTGTCCTCCGAGGAAGAAGTTTGTTCCTGGTGTTGATTATAGAGCTGCCTCTTTTTTTGAGTGCTCGTATTGCTGGGACTGATGCTGGGAAGTGCTGGGAGCAGGTGGATTTGGCGTTGGTAGCTGCAAGGGCTGGGTTCAGGTTCTAGGCTTCACTAATGAACATGGGTTTGGCTCCTCACACGACAGCCAAAAATGTTAAACCTTGCCCAATGAACTGTACTTCTTTACTCGTAAATAACAAGTCAAATGATTCACAAAAGAGTACTTCATTAAGAGGAGGAAAGGACAGCAGCAGGGTAACAGGACATTAGAGAATAACTAAGCACTCCTTTCCCAGAATGTACCAATAGTCATTTGAAGTCCTCATCTCTGATGACTCCTTGAGCAGATATTTGTCATCTCCTGTAACATCTCCTTACGCACAGGTAGTGACTGTGGGACCCCAGAGCCCTGTTGCCTGCTGTGCTGGGTAGCAAGGCTCATCCACGCCTGTGCTAGCCCCATTGTGGGAGCTGCCCATAGCCCGCTCCGGCCAACCACTGCTGCCTCACCCGCACTGTGGCTTGCTGTTGAGATTTTCTCCACCAAAAAGCCTACAAAGACCTCACAGAGAATAGAAACTCTCCTGTCCCATCTCTTTGGTCTGACTTCTGTATCCCCACGCTGTAATGTGTAGCCCTAATTTGTGGTGACCATTTGTCTCAGGCAAATTTAAGATGATTAGTCTACCTTGAATTTTACTCATTATTACAACTATGTAATTTCCTTCATCTTATGCTATATTTGTATTTTGTTTTTTTTCCAAGTAAAAAGCCTGGTGACATGCTAAAAGCAGTGAATGTGGACTGAGCAGGTTTCATTCTGTCCACTGATGCCTTTCATTCCTCTCCTGTGCTCTTTAGCAGGGGTCAGCAGCGCAGTTCCTCCCTCCCAGGTTTCTGCTGCTCTGCAGCCCTTCGAGGACTCTTCCTCTCTCTCTTAGGCCTGAGCTGAAAGGTCTGCACTTCTCAGGAGGGTCAGTTGGCCAGTGAAGAAGTGTGCAGAGCACGTTTCAAAAGGGGTCTGTCCTTTTCCTTAGCTTTGAAATGGCACTGTTGCTTATGATGATGAGTTACATCCCTTTATTTTGAAAACAAAAATAAAAGTAGTGAAGAGTAGCGAATCCTCCCCCAGACTCTGAGCTGATCTCAGGACCCCAGTGAGAAGCTAGCTAAGCTCCTTCCAGTTCAAGCCTTGCAGCTCAGTGCTCTGATGGTGAGGAGCAGCCGTTTTCAGGTTGTTCAGCCTGCAACACAACCTGCATTCTCAGCTTGCATGCGCTCAGCTGGCCCCGTCACGCTCCCGGAGCTATTGAAACGATTTCAGTTTTCTTCGAGCTTGTGGGCAGAGAAGGTAGGTTTAGTATGAACTTACAATTTTATCGAATACACTCAAAGTCAACCAAAACCTAGCAGGTTTTGTACACTCAGAAGTGTGTTTATCCCAGGGCCAACCTCTGTTATTAGTTCAAGGCATGCACGCTCCCGAAACAGTCTCCAGCCTAAATCCTGCAGCTAAAATGTACTGCTGCCATCCAAACAATCTGCCACGGACTGTCAATATTTATCTGGAGAAAAGAAGAACACTCATAGAAACGGGGTACTGAAAGCTGAGGGAAATGCTAGCAATTATGAATTTTGCACAAAGGTATTGCTTAGTTTGGCAAATCAGTACTGCTTTTCCCTAAATGTTTTCACTGCTTCAATGGACTAGATTTGGCCTGTACTTAATGCATTAAGATAGAAATTTTCTTTTCCCTGAGGTGACAACATGGTCTGCTGTGTGGATGGGAACAAAGAACTACATATTTCTGGTTTCCAGTCCCACCTACTGCTACTTTGGGATTAATTTGTAGCTAAGATAGGGCACTATGCTTAATTCTTACCCTTTCCCATCAGGAAGGGGGAGTAGAGAGAGGCATTTGCCAATGTCACAGGGAATATTGTGTGTTTAACACCATCAAAAGTACTTTGTGTAATAATCAGCATATTAAAATGCCCATAATGACTTAATTAGAGGAGAAACAGAAACTGTGGCTGCATGAGAAGGTGAAGCTTTCCTGCTGCTCTTCAGCAAGTGGTAAGTAGGGTGGGAGGCTGTACACATGAAACCAGTCTTTGGGCCCTGGCTTGAGGTCAATGAATTTATGCCATTATGTGCCAGCTGAAGGTCTGTGTCTGATTAGCCCATGTTGCCGCGAAGGTGTTGAAGGAAACACGTGAGGGAAAGATGAAATATTGCAATATTTCAATATTTTGAACATATAAACCCATCATACCATCAGGCCAACACACCCAGTTTTAAAACAATGTCTTCTGCTTCACGTGGCGTTTACAGGTTCTGCTTGCCTGCAGAGTTTCTCAGTGCATACATCTGTTTTCAGTACTTGTATATTACAGGTCAGTGTCTATTGAAGCTTTATATTGAGTAGAATATGTGTAACTAAAGAGTGTCATCCATACATTTAATTGGAAACATGTAAGCACTGTTCATTGTTTACTGCCAGCTATTATTTCATAACAAATTGGGAGAGATGGTTTGAGATTTGAGTGCCTTACAGCAGCCTGTTAGTAAATGACACCGAATGCCCTCTGACTCCATGAAATTCAACCAGGCAAAACAAAGCACTTTGTGTTCCTCCCGTTTTCCCCAAATTCCTATTCTATGGTACCTCCTTGTAATTATTGCCTTCATATTGCAAATCTGTCTTCATTACCCTTGGATCCACTCTGTTACCAAATGCTGAGCACTAGGTTTTAGTCCAGTCCCCTGCCTGGACAAGTTCTTACGTCTCTCTTCTCGTATCTCTTCCAAAGGTTTTGTGTTTAACCTCTCAGGCATTCGGGGCTGGACACGCTGCTTGGAAAATCTGGCCCTGATTTGCTCAAAACCAGCTTCTCCTTGTTTGGTGAAGTCTTCCAGCATTATCACATCTCAGAAAGAATTCTGATTTCTGTGTGTTTAAAGGAAACATGTTTCTACTTTTGTACTCTGGACCGTGAGATACAAATAGGCGTTTCTGATAACATTCCTCACCCTGCCTGGCTGGGCTGCTTTTCCCATCTGCATCAGATTGTAATCTTCTGGAATGTTTTTTCCATGATTTAACCTACAAGTATTGCATAGTGATGTTTAAAACAAAAGAAATTCCTCTTTCTCCCTCATCTTACAGACCCTGAATATATTGGCTACAATGGTTTTTGATGGAAGAGCAAGAAAAGGAAAGATTGGGGGGGGGGACACCAAAACCAAAACCAAAAAAAAGACATGGCTTCAAACTCCTTAGAATATGGATCTGGGCCTTCAAAAGATGAACATAAATTGCATCGGTGTTTTGTATTCAGGCCAATCCCATCAAACAATGAGTTTCAGGCTTCAGATGAGGAGGATCCATTTCAGAAACATCCTTCAAACAACATGCCAGTGAGAAATTTCACAGACATTCAAACACTCTTCCTTACACCACGGGCACAATAACTACTTTTTGATCACCTCAGATAAAGAAGAGTTCGGTGTTTTTTCATATACTGATCTACCCCTTTCCAGCTGGTGTCTTGGGGGAATAAGCTTTACAATGAGGACAAATAAACCTTTTTAAAATTAAAAAATATAAATGCAGAAATATGTTCATAGAATGTGCTTCATAGGATATATTTTTTAGTGAGTGACTATGGGCCTCATGAATATTTGAATTAATGCTTTACTGGAAGTTAGTAGTTTGAAGCCATGTATTTTAACAAGATTCAGACTCCAACCGCTGTTAAAAAATGCCAGATAATGCAACAGAGGAATCGATACAACTGCCGCCCAGGTCAAAGGGGAGTCTTGCTGTTCGCTTCAATGAAATTACATCCCTATCAGCTTTTAGTCGTAATATCCCAGGTATTATTCCAGAAATCTCTAGTATAGTCAATGGCTGTTATTGCTCTGTAGTTTTCCAATGTTGGCAACAGGTTTGAGATTTTTTTATACACCCAGATGCTCATTTACACTTGCAGACAAAGCAGGGAAGCCTGTAGTGACAATGATGCTTTATATTCAGGTGAAACAATTACGAAATACTAACTTCATGACAATTCTTACAGGTAATCTTATGAGATCAGTTAAAGAAAAGAATAACTTTGTAATTTCTGCTTGATATTTAAAAACCAAAATGTGCCACCCAAGAAGGATATATTTTTTTTACAGTTTCAATATTATTTTATACTATCTTACTCTTTCATCTGTTGTACAAGATGCTACTGTATTTTGGTTTTATAAAGTTTTCTTCTGCAAATTCATTATGATCAAAACACCACAACTCTGAAAATCAAACTGGTTTGAGATAGGAGGACTAACGCA
Organism: Anarhynchus alexandrinus; assembly: GCA_008711295.1. Lineage (NCBI taxonomy): Eukaryota > Metazoa > Chordata > Aves > Charadriiformes > Charadriidae > Anarhynchus > Anarhynchus alexandrinus. Next base: position 1,161,792 of record VUYV01000013.1, read on the forward strand.
GATCTCTGATTCTTTTTTGGTTCTAAATAACAGGTCTCCATCCCATCATGTTGTTATAACATTAGTAAAGATATTTTATTGTATGTGTGGTCATAAGATAAGATAGACAACAATTGGAGAACAAGGTGGAACTCTATGTCCTTGTGGATTGCTGTGTAAGAAATTGAGACCAAACCCATTGCTGTTATTGCTGCAGTACTTCTGTTTAGAATTAAAATAAACTGCAAAATTCATAATATTGATGGAATACATTTATTTGGAATATATTGCTTAGCTGTCACATACCTCCATGTCAGATTGTTTTCTGTTTAAACTGGGATATATGGCTATTAAAAGAGAAACAGATCTTTCTGAAGAACATTCTGCCTTATCATGTGGCTTAAATCCTTAAATCCTTTACGTTTTCTTAAAAAGAACAACCTTACAAAGTGAAATAGTGTGAATATTTCATGACTTGAAATTTTTTCATGAATAATTTTCTCATGTTAAATCTTTTATTTCAGCATGTGTAGTTGAAAATAACTAGTGAATGAAACTAGGTAAGAACAGGATGGAAAGGGATTTTTCTGTATTCTTTTTTCACTTCAGACTGAAATATGAAGAAAATGAATATGAAAACACATAGAAAAATAAAAATCGTATTTCAAGAAAATTAAAGGACATATTTTCTTAATACAGGTATAATGAAGACGTTTTTGATGTGACAAGGTTTCTTTAGTCATATTTGCCATTTATTATTTGCTATGTGGGGGAGGCAACTTAGACAGGAATGCTATTAAAAAAACAAATGAAAGGATTGATTGTTCTTCAGGTTTTCCCTACAGAAGTTCTTCAACAAAACGAAAAATGGGAAAAAACAAACCCTACACAGACCCAAAGCCAAGCTTTTAAGTAACTTGTGTGGGATGAGGAGAGCGTTAGAACTTATCGCTGCCACCAGGGCCACATTGGCTACTCTATTCACTGGGGTGCTCTTTGAAAATACTAAAAGCCCTGTCCTTTGCCTGATCCAAACTGTCCAGTTGTCTCCCAGACCCTTTTGATCAGGAAAAAGTCAATGTTTCAAGCTGTGCTCTTTATTTGTGTGGATAATTCCCAGGCTAACTACACACGTGGTTGGCCCTTACAGCTGCGGTGGCATTTAGCTGAGGAGATTTGAGAACAGAGTATCTTTTTGAAGCGGGCAGCATTTATCAAAGTAAAAGTTTTTGTTTTATTTAAAATGAGGCTTTTGCTTCTGAAAGCAAGCTGCGGTAAAGTGCTTCTCTGGTGGCTCGTGAACTGTGCCCTGCTGCTTTCATTCTGGTCACACGCTCCTGTGGGGCTCTGTAGGATTAGCTTTAATGACACCACTTTGTTGTAATAAGGGTAGCAGTGTAATATAATGAATTGTACTGGGGCGTGGGAGTAATACCTTCCTCTGGTCTACCTACGGTTGTATTGGTGTCATGTGCAGAACCACTAAGTTGAGTCGGAGACCTTTGTTAAGACTTTGTGCATGTGTTATCTGTGAGTAACGCACGTTGCTGGGAGCGTGGCGTTTGCGGGGTCCGCCCAACATCTGTGACCCCTAATCAATTCCTAACTCAGTTTAATAAATTTCTAATTCAGTTTTCTCATCAACAAATTGGAGGTTATAATAGTTTCTTACCTCATAAGTATTTTAAGAGCGGTCTGTTATTAGCAAGTGTCTGTAGCTTGCTTTGATATCTTCAGATGAAAGGTGCCACAGAGAAAGCGACATTATAGCAAAGCTGTGAAGAGTGCTGCGCCAGCAAGGCGGGAGGGGAACTCTTCGGATGTGGGAATTAAATTCAGTGACGGGAATAGCCCTGACTTTTTCCCTAGTTGACTGTGACATTCACAATGTGTCTAACATCACTTTGTAACATGACGTAATCCAGCATTTTGAGATGAAAGGTGGCATTAAAAATATTGCCCAGTCAGATGTTGGCTAATGTTCTAACATTTGTAGCCTGATTATTTTTTTTCCACCTAAAACTGCTGCCAAATTCCTTATGAATCTGCAAATATTTTCAATCCTCTCAAAACTTGGATTTTTATTTGTGTGTGAATTAATGATTTAGCATTTTATTCAGCTGGATAAGGCCATCAGAAGAAAAGCATGTGCCAAGGGTGTAATCAGGCACTGCAGAAGGCGTGCAGAATGTGAGGCTCAAAGTTTTCAGAGTGCGTTGCAGAGGCAAGCTAAAGCATCCATAACATTCAGTGCATACAGCGGGAGCGTAAGTCAAGGAGAACGGTTCAATAAAAATGACAAGTATGTTTTGAGGGAGAAGACAGAATACAGGAAAGAACAGCAATGAAGTGCATGTGGTGTTACTAACTTAATAGGTTAATGTTTGCACATTTGTAGGGAAAACCCTAAAATATAGAATTGACATAAGGACTCAGTAAACTGAATTACTAAGGCAATATTAGAAAAGTCTGTTCCTTATGGCAATGTTAGTATTGCTTGCACTATTCTGCAAATCTGACAGTAAGGACATCTATCCCACAGACTGGGCAAATGAAGTGCTATCAGCTGTCTTTATAACAGACAGCCCCGAAATCTGCTCAAAACTTTGTGGAAAAAGAAAATACCGGTGTGTGTACAAACCATCTAAACAGAAGAAGAAGAGATTGTCTGTTGAGCACATGCAGTGCCTTAACCACCAGGACTTTGCAAAACCGGAGCTATCTGTAAATGAATTGCCAATAGCACATACTTGTCTGCATTTGCATTTTTAATAAAGTGGAAATCAGAACAAGAGCTCTGGTATGTCAGGCATGAGCAGACACACAAGGAAGGAACCATCTGGGTCAGTTCACAGCAGAAGCTGGGGAGAGGTGAGGAGAAAAGAGAAACGACTGGTGTGGGACAGCTGTGTGTAGGCTTTACTGATATTAGCGTATCACTAATGCTAATAATGTGGGAAACACTGGTCTGTATGGGTTTAGGGGCATCATTTACCAGCACAGCAGTACAGCTAGGGTACTAGAAGTAGACTCTACATCAGCTTGGCTAAAGACAGCATAAAGTCACTAGTTTCACCAAGTAAGATGGATGATGGCACTTCCATGTAGCAGTGGTGGGGATGTCTGGTTTGGATTTCATTTGCAGAAGAGAAATTAGAAAATAAAGAAGTGTGTGAAGCACTGGATGTCTTGCTAGCAGTCAGTTACTGTAAGTGCCATTCCTGGACTCTGGAGCAGCCTGGCAAAACCTAACATCATAACTAGAAAATACAGGGGCTGCAAGTTCAAAAGGACTCAGTGAACCCAGGGAATTATGTTAGAAGAAGGAAGTGTCAGGCCTAATGTGAAGAAATGGCTCTATTAGGTGCCAATGTCACAGAAAGAACCGAAATCCTTGCTTAGAGTAATACGGAGAGTGACCTATTACTTTGATTAAAGCTAGTTTATACCAGTGAGCCTTTTCAAGAACTGAAGATGCGGATAAACAGTGAGCAGTAGCTGCCTAGCAAGCTAGAGAAGACACTGCTTGGAGAGAGAATAAAAGTATAAAGCTCATATATAGCATTGAAAACAAGGAAACAGTGCGTGGAGCGTGTTGTTCCTGAGCAGCAGTCGGAACAATATTCCTGCTGGAAGACGCCTCAATGGTTTATTGATGAAAAGCACTGACATCCACGCAGGCAGAAGTGTGCTCCGAGAGAGGAATTATTTACCATTTGTTGCTGCACAGCAGAAGTTACATCAATAGGTATATATGGCGACTGGGTGACAGCTGAAACAGAACCCAAATCCCTGGAGAGCGTGCTGTGACAAACTGCTGGCTTTTGCTTTCTCATGTCTTTGGCACATAAAGTTAAAGCAACAAACATGAGGCTTGAAGGTTAAAATAAAAGCTTTACGAGAAATTTCTGGAGCTGATCTGCCCTTGTTCATTGTTGCAGAACTTGATGCAAAGCGGAGGAAAACTAAGTACAGAGAACAGCAAAGGTGATTTTACTAGTGCCTGCAAATTAGCTGGCAGATGGACTGAGAAAACCAGAGGGCAATGATATTCTGTGGCCTTTATAAAAAGCAGGAAAATCAGTCCATGTAGCTACAGAATCTCAGCAAATTCCCTTTCAACATCAAAATATTAAATCCTAAACAATTTCTAAAAAGCTTTTGAAGACACTGATTTTGCTGCAAAGGGGGAGCTAAAAGTGAAAATGAAGGCAAAAGCAGTGCAAATGTCTGCATGTCTATTGAGAGTTATTTGGGAAGGAAACCTCAGCATGGTACAATACAAAATTGGGGTGCAAGAAAAAGGAGTGGGTGTCAAATATTCAAGTTGACAAACTCCAAAGATTGGACTATGAGAAGTTTGTGGTAATTTACAGTTACGCATAGCAAGGCTTAGAAGCAAACGGTCATAGATTCATCTCAGTGCAGAGGAGAAAACTGTCAGCTGAGAGCTGATTTTTACAGGTTTTCTTCAATATCATCCAGTTAGGGACATGCTGAGGAGAAATCTTACCGTGGAGCTATGTGACTGATAGATCTTTATTTTGGATGGAGCCTCATGTCATGATTCAGAGGAGTTTTGATGACTTGCAACGTGTGCGCCAGGCTCTGGTCCCCAGGGCCTCCGGGAGAAGCTGGCGGGTGCCTGCCATCTGGTCCCCAGCCAGCTCAGCAGCCTCCTGCCCACTCCTGCCCTCGTCCCCTCATCCCCAAAGATGCCGGCAAGGAGCAGGCTGCATGCGGGGGAGAAGAGCTGGAGTGGTGCGAGCCTGCTCCTGGCCACAATCTTGGGCCGCTCTCTCCCTTTCCCCCTGCCCCTTCCCCATCAATTACAAAGTGTAGCCGTGACAGATGTAAGTCCAGCCACAGAAGAGGAAAGGTCACAGAGAGCTTTGGATTTAACGTGACTATGCACACGTGCTGCGTGGCCCTGCCACGTGACTGCGTGCCTCGCTGTCACATAAAGGCTCCTATCATCGGAGTAGCCAGAGATAAGCAGTCACCAAGGGAAATGGATATACCAGGGACCCTTATCTAGGTCTATTAAGCCCCCAAATGCAGCAGCGTAATTGGAGGCTTTGCCTGCCCAGATGTTAAGAGCAGAAGGCTGCCTGTAACAAGAGATCTGAGGAGATTGGGGTTAACTAAATAGGGATTTTATTGACAAACCTTTTAAAATGCTTCATGCCTTCAGCAATTAAACATAACACACACCCTGAGAAGGACAGGTCTCCTCTGTCTCTCACAGTTGCCTGATTCCGCTTGAATACAATCCTGGGGAGAAGAGAGAGAGAAATTATGTCCTATGTTGTTTTACAGTGTTGATGTAATTCCCTACCCGGCAAGACCGAGAATGAATAGTGAATATACCTCCTGCTAGTTCAGCCATGGCATCCTCTCGAATGTCCTGTTTTGAATATTGTTGCATCCCTATAAGAATCTACGTTTCTCTCACAGACTCCTGTGCATTTAAGTGTACAAAGGGAAGAGATACCTTTGCAAAAAGGTATGTAGGCATATCCATATAGATTTATTTTACAAATAGCTATGCTCAATTTACCCTGCTGTTCTTGAGTTTTGCTTATTTTGTCCACTTACGCACAGTGAATGTGGGATAGCCTCACATCAAGGCTATGGCTTTGAACTGTCCACAATCCAGAATTTCCAGCCCGTGTTAAAAATTCTGAGATTTTGATATTTGGTTTAGTCCCAGCTAAAAAATCCTGGTTTTGTTCTAAATATATATATATATACTTTTGGCTCTCTTGCTCATTTAATTCTATAGCCATAATAGATGATGTACACTAAAAGACGTGATGTACACTGTTTTGCTCCACGAGTTTTACAGTTTTGATCTTTAGATGAAGTGTGTCCTACTGAAAATTTCAGTTAAATCACTATGTGTTTTGCCTTTATGGAATAAGTGTTTTCTGACAAAGAACTGGCTAAATCTTTCACATGGAAAAATATTCTGCTTCCTGCTGTCAACAGAGCTGCGCGAAACTCTGCAGTGTAAATATGTCTTTTGCTCGGCACCCCTGGAGGCAGGGACATTCAAGGGTAGATACTCCGATACCAGACATTTTTCTTTTCTAGGGAGTCTGTAAGTGCTTGTCGAGCTCTAATTGCTCTGAATGGCTCTGCCAGCAGTTCATTTCTACTTAGTTCTGTTCTTGCGCCTCCCAGCTTGCCTGTCTGCTTTTGCTTTTAGGGCCTCGTTTGACCCAGATAGGAAGTGAGCTGGGATCATCGCGAAGCGTTTAAAATAATTGGGTATCAACAGCTGGCTTTATGGGGAGCTAACAGTGTAAATCCAGAGAGTTTTTATGATTTCAATGGGTATTTTTTCTAGCGTATAAAGCGGATCCAAGTAATTTTGGCTGGGAAACAGTTTCCCAACTTATTTCTAAAATAATACCTTCGAGTTTTTCATTATAGTGAAAATCTCTAGCAAGTCTGAAGGGAAAAATTACCTCCACTGTTCCCAGACACCCAATATGTTTTCCCTTTGCTTGAATTTATGAGTTTTGGCAAAGATAACTCACAATATGATCGTGTTTCAGGGTAGTGGTTTCTCGCACTGAATCCCAAACCAACTTGTAACTGTTCAGAAGGCTCCTATGTGTCTTTGGTGATGTACACATATGGGACGTGGCTCTCCAAAATCCTACCAATCTGTTTTCGCCTCCGGTGTATTATTCACTGCATGGTGTATTGAAACAGTTTTGGAAGTACTATTTACTTCCCAACTTCTTTCAAAGTTTTTATGGCATAAATTGCAGTCCTAGTCAAAAAGAAGAAGATTTGACTCTTCATGAAAATTCTTTTGTTTGTGTTGCTTTGTAAGTAGGTTCAAATATACCTGTTTTTCAAAGAGCTTTCCTGAAAGACAAGTGCTTGAATCAAGTGACTCCACAAGGTGTAATGCAGAATTACTCTCAGATTTAAGCATTAAACCGGGACGAAATGGTTTTTTGCATCCTGGGAAATTCAATTAATAATTTTGACATTTCTTTTTCAACTGAAACTTTTTTTTTTTACTTTGAAATGTTGAAAATACCTTCTCTTAAACTTTATTTAAACTTTAAACTTTCTTCCCATTTTTGCTGCAATGCCTTCAGAAAGTCATCATTTATGTGCCTTGCGTTCCCCTGCTGCCCGGTTACCCTGTGGCACATGGGGAGCACCGGGTTACGCAGCTGTTGTCCTCTGAAGTGCTGTCCCTGGAGGGGAAGCAACCCCAGACTCTACCCCGTACCCGAGATGGAGGAGGTGGGGGTACTCACCAGGTGGACTTACTGGACTTACTTAAACACACCATGCTTAAGAGTACAAACAAAAACCTTCTGACTCCTGGTAAGAAGAGGGGGGTGTGTGTGTGAGTGTGCATTAAATTCATGTAAATTGTCCCCAGAAATTAATTTTTTTTTTGTTATCCTAAAGGAAATCTCTTTTTTAAGAATGATATTGTCATTTTCCTTCAAAAATTCTGATTTTTCATGTGGAAACTGCGGTCTTCTCTAGAGTAGTCAATAGAAATACAAGATGATGCTTTTACCTTTGGCCAATCTATCTATTGCCTTATTCCACTAAGTAGAAATTTCAGTGGTGCTGATTAGATAGATAACTCAGACAGAAAAGCACATACTCCATATAGGTTAAGGTGACAGAAGCTGACACTGCAAGTGTTTGCATCTTACTTCATTCGTGCCTTTTACATCCCTTAAACTCCAGGAACCTCAATGGACTTTTTGCTGTTGTTCATCTGTCTAAATTAGACAAGAATCAAGTTAATGTCCTCTGTTTATTCTATAGCTATTTTGATTCATTTTTAATTATCAACTACTATCTCATACGTGTTTCTCCTGCTGCTACTGGGGGTTGGATAGGACTTTTCTTTTGTGTTTTGTCTTTGTAAATTGGATCTTCTTGTGATACTGATTCACGCTGGTTGTCATTGGCTAAGCAGCAGCAGGTTCCTCCTCACCCTCTTCCACGTGTGGTTCTGTTTGATGGGATTGTTATTTACTTTCCAACCACCTTGTAATCTCGGTTTCATATGCGACTTCAAGCTTTCCTTTGAGTACCACATCAACTACATTGTCAAGGCTTTCTTTTTTTTTTTTTTTTTATCCATGTAGGAATTCAGCAAAAGCTCAGGTCTTGCTGTCTCAGCAGGACGCAGAGGGTTTGATTTATGTCTAGATAACAGCGCAAGTTGAATTATTGCAGTAGCTGGCTCACAGACTCCCAGATTGGCTGCTACATGGTATTCTGAAGTTTGTGCAAAATTCACTATATGTGCTAAAAGACATACAGTTAAACATGCTCAGAAATCAGCATACCACACCTATACAAGGCAGTGAATTATTTTTGAATGCGGCATTGTTTAAACCTAGAAAGTTTTAAATATGCTTCCCTCCCCACGTGCCTGTGTCCTGGACGATCCCAGTGTTTGTATGCCGTACGAATGAATTTTATGAGCATAACATACATCATTGAAGAGGGTTGTCTCGCAAGCTTCGCTCACTTACTGTCCTTGAGGGAGTCAGACACCGCTGGTGTCATTGTGTTGCTGTTACCCTCTGGTGCAGAAACTCTGTTTCTTTTCAAAGTCAGTCCTAAGTGACCTGGGAATCTCCTTCGATGGAAGCTATGTGATTCAAAGTAATTAAGTTTTTTTGCATTCACCAGTTTTATGACTACTGTTTAGCAACTAAATGAAGCTTTTTGATTTATAGTTGCTTAGTTCTTCTGATTTTCAGTTGACTCCTGTCTGCAGGTGTATTGCTTTGGGCATTCAACTTCGGGTACTTTATTTATAGAAATGTTGGAAATCTTGAACACAGGTCCCGTTAAGTGAGGCATTGGAAACTTTCAGACACCTTAAGTCACCAGTTACTTTGAAAGTCTTAACCAGTAAGCCTTCACCTCTCCAGAAATGACATTTACAAAGAGGTGTTTGACAGGGAGTTGCTAGCTGCAGAAACGTGAGCCTTACCTACCATGCCAAGGTAAAGATTTGTAATTTTGCACAGATCAAAGTATTCTTCATCTGCCAAAACTTTGCTAATACGGATTTGACAATTAAAGCTACTTTATTATCTATAAAGAATAGTTTATGTGGCACCAAAATTACAGCATCTACTCTTCCGAGTACAGAATTAACTTTCTGAAATGAGCAATTATATTAGCTAATTCATTTATACATTACAATTAATTAAAAAAGAAATCCTTTAAGTATTTCAGAACTGTGAGATAATTTTAAAAATTGTATTAATAGAGGAATAGTACCAACTCTTTAAACTTTCAAAAAAGTCAGGCTTACAGTAAGTACATTTAAAATTTTTTCACACTGTTCTAAACTAAAAGTTTCTTCTTCTGCAGAGACTCACATGCAATATTCTTCTTCCTTCCAAATGGTAAATACATACTCCATGTTTTTCCATTTGCATAAGGCAGAAAGCATAGGTTCTTTCTTGAAAAATGCACTACTTGGGATGGGACAAGACTGGAAAGATTCTCTCTGTTTATCCACGCGCACTGTGTCTCTACTACCTGCAGAAGATGGGCAAGGCAGAAGGTCAGTTCCAGCACTCCTGGAGCTCACCGTGGTTTAAGACAGACTGAGTTAAGGCATAATGTGTATCATGTTGACTCATCTCATGTGTAACAACGTCAGGCCTTTCTAAGAAGGATGCTGCAACTGACTTGTCTGCCCGTTATTGACTATAGGTGTTGCTGGTATTTGGGCCAAGGACAGTGTCCCTCACAACTCCATACTGATGGTTGGGACCAATTTTAGACCACGGAAAGGGAAGTCCAACACAGCCTGCAGCTTTCTTACCCACGGTGTCCCTAGTGACACTCATAGCTGTGGGCTTCTGTTGAAAAGAGTTTTACCGCTTTGAGCCTGAATTCGAGGTAGTCTTGAAGCAATTGTAATACCCTGTACTTCGATAATGCACTGCAGCCAGAAAAAAAAAAAAGTTTTAAAAATTAAAATAACCACATACAGAGCTGTAGACAGCACTACTGCTGATCACAATTATATGCCAAATGCTTTTCATTACCAGAGCTAACCTCTGTGCCTGTGAATTTTATACCCTAACATGCATGTATCTCCTTAAATCTTTGACTCTACATTTGTAATGCTTCATTTCCAAGGTAATTAAAATATCCTTGCGACGCTTTTGCCTGTAGCCTTCTGCTGATAGTGTCAACTCTAGTTTTAGCCCTTTTGCACTGACAATTTAGTTAGTACAGTTCTGTGGCTCTGCAGATATGCTGTCAGGTCCACCCTCACGTGGAAAGCTCAGCCTCTATAGGAGGGGTGGGGATGGGGTGCCCTATTAACTGGTGCTGGGTCAATGTACTGATTTGAAAATGCGTGTTGCACTTATCTCAGTGAGGTACATTTGAAACTCCTACCTGTAAGCCTCTACTTACCTTGCAGAGATACATGTATTATTAACAACCATAAATGTGTCCAATCCTTTTGTAAAACTGGCCTCTGGTATTTATTTCCGGGATGGCCTGCAGTCCCGAGGCTGTAAGTGTAATCAGCTGAGGTTAATGATACTGTTTGGTGGGCTTTTAGTCAAGTGTGTTCATTGTGCTTTGCGTCTTCTCAAACAGATGCCTGAGAGAAGGAAATAAGACACTTTCTGAAATGAAAGAATTACTGTGAATTAAAACTATGTTGACCCACATCCTTGGATCCAAACCTTTCTTAATATGTTTAGCTTAGGGCCCATCTCAAATAAAAGGCAATAACTAAGGCAATATATTGTTCCCCAGTGGAATTCAAGATTGCTGGAGGTTGCTGAGGTAAATGCTGTGGATGAACTTTTAATAGTATTCAATAATTTTCCGACCTTGGCTAATGGTGGTAACCATAATTGGATCTCTTGCCGCAGGGTATTACATGGTCTTCTGTAAAGTCAGGAGAGAGTTTGTCCTTTCCTGGTACTTCCCTTTCACTGAGATCCCAGTACAGCAGGTAGCTGGCTCAGTAGGTGGCTGGTTTGATCTGTGTCTTGTTGCGTGTGCTCCTATAGGATTAAAAGATAAACAAACATACAAGAGAGAGGGTTCAGTGTTTTAATATGTATGAAATAGAACTAAGTTTAATGCTACAACCAATATTAAATTCCTTTGTCTGACATTAAGGTTGAAATTTAGCACATATTTTGGGAGATGTCTTAATACATAAAATTTGGAGATACGCATTTCCAATTTCAAAACAGAAATATACCATATTTGAAAGCAGCAGAAAAAAAAAATCAAATTTTGTTGCAAATAAATAAGGAGAAACCTTCTAACTCCTGTTTACCTTGTTTTGACTGTTTGAGTTGTAATTTCAGTCCTTTTCTTCCTTTAGGACTGGAGATTGATAGGTCTTTTTATCATTGCCTGTTATGCTTATTAAAATACAGAGTCCTAAGCACACTACTTGGGCTTTGAACTTACTCTTATTTTCATTCATATACAATCATATGTAAAATTTTAGGAAAGTATCAATCCCTACAGGCAAATTAGGGAACATATAAACATATATACAATGTATATGTTTTAAATCACTTTTAATGTGATCTTGGAGAACCAGAAGCAATTGTGAGATAAGATATGCAACCTGAACCAGTTCTTGTTTATTTAAAGAGTAGGTTAAATTATATGGTAGGTTACAGCAGGCAGAAGGAGGGGAGGGCAGTTAAGTTTAATGCTAACTGACACACTTTCTGCCGTGCTAATCTACACATCATAGAACAACTTTTCTGTCAACCTCCTTTTCAAAATTAGGCTTGCAGCTTGAAGCTTCAATGTAAAGAAGAGACAAGGCCTGATTTCACCCCCATAAGCTTCAGAGTAAATCAAGAATAATTTTAAGAAAGTCAGTGGACCAAGCCCTTATATGATATAAATCGGCACTGACGATAATCAAGCTATTTCAGTTTATACTAAGTTAGAATCAGCTGCAATTAAGAGCTTCACAGTCAAGCAAGTGTGACTAAAATCAAGCCAGTAGACTAGAAACCTGAAATATTTCCTTTGGCTAAAGCTGTTTGAGGTTTGATGCTGTTCCATGAAGGACTGGTGAAATTTCTATAGACTGCTGCTGGTCTGGGTGAGGCAGGAGCCTGGCCCTGTAGCTCTGTGAAATTGCTTTCTTCCCTCAGAGGTGATCTCATCAGCGTATTCTTGTCTCTGGTTTTCATGGATCTCTATCAGAGAAAGACCTCTCGATAGCTTAAGCACTTAAGCCTTTTTTGGTGTTTTGAACAGATTGCTTGGCTTGTATAGCAACTTCAGAAATCAAGTGCTCCGTGTAAGTATCCTTCCAGTCATCCTAGGGATTCAGTCTGGGTTCAAATGTCTTATAACCTGTGGGTATTACAAGTCCTCTCCTGTATCAGTCAACCGAGAGCATGAATATTTTCACCCCTTGGCTACACGGTCCTTGTAACTACTTACAGTGTCTTATCTAAAGATCCCTTGCTCAGTCTCTGATGTATGAGTCAGGACGACGAATGTCACACAAGATATAAGACGTGTTATGCTAAATCCCCCTTTCCTTCAGGGAAAATCTATAAAGAATGAAAATTACTAATTATCCCTTTCCAATTCCCTTAACAACAGTAATGATTAGAAAGCTTTGTTGAAACAAAACCGAAGAGATTCCCTATATTTTCTTAGAGGAAAGCATTTCTTTCTCACGGGGGGGCATATGATTTTTAAAGACCAAAATTTTTGCCACTCTTTATAGGAAATGAATTCCAACTGTGTGTTGCAGCCGCTGGGCTGGGCCATCCCTCTGGTGTCCGTGCCCCGTCTGGTCCAGAGCCGTGGTGCTACATGCTAGCTTGACACAGGAGAAAGTAAAAGGTGTCAAGATTATTGGTGCTAAGCGTAATGGTATTTGCTAAGTTGCTACTTGATACTTGACTGTTGGAAGGACACGTACCATGTCAGATGGTGCTGTTTTATTTGACCATAAGCTTAACCTGATGTCCTGACGAAGCCCTGTTCACATGCAGTTTGCTAGTAAGGCCTCCTCAGACTCCTGAAGGGGAAAAGAGGCGGCTCTGTAGCTCTTTCCCATCCCACGGACTCCGTGGCAGCAGGGACCATCTACCCCCTATCTGTTTTGCTTGTCCAGAGAGCCTGAGAGTTCACAGGATGGAGCCGGGAGCTAAACAGATGTGATGCTTTCATAAAATATCACATGTTCTGCATCAACGGGGAGAGCCTGTTCCGTGGGTCTTGGAGGAATAATTCCCCGTCTTTATACTATGCAAAGTTTATTTCAATAAGACTGAAAAGTAAAGAAATAATGCAACAACATGGTTAACTTGGACAAGCTGTGTTGAATTTAACAAGTCAAGAAACGGGTGTTGTTTTGTTGCTCAGTCGGTGTTAAATATTCCCAGTGAGCACGCAAGACGTGTCGAAACCATGTGGTAAGGAAGGCAATTAGTTGTGCAGAGAAGATAAGCAGTGAGCTGGTGCTCGTTTTGTATACTTGGGGAATTGCAAGGTAATATAACGCATGCTACGTTTCCACCTACAGCGCTTCTCAGGCCCACTAATTTTTGTGTGTTTAGTCTGAAGATTTCCTTAAGAAACAGATTGACTTACAGGCGGCTTGGATTGTCTGCGCTGCATTGGCGAGGGGTTTTGCACAGATTGGAACAACAAAGCACAAGGCAACGCCGAACCCACCGCGCACAAACACGCCTCAGTGAATAGCACTCCCTAAGCTTATTTAGCACTGTACACTGCAAAATATGCTAAACAAAGAACAAATTGCTGCTCTAAAGAGCTTGCAGACATAAGAACCTGAATCCATATGATACAGTGAATAATCTGTGCCAGATAAGCCTTCTAGCTGAAATGTTCAGAAGAAGTTCTTAATTGGAAGGAGCAAGGGGATGTAAGTGGGAGTTATGTGTATATCATTAGCAAGAGAACAAATGTCTCCAGCTTTAACTAATGTTGACTACAATAAATTAAAATAAAAAGGAACAAACTGACACTTGATTTGAAGCTTGAGATGAGTGTTAATTTGAATTTTCTTGCCGCACCTGGTTTGTTTCATAGTCTCAGGATTACTTAATTGGACTCTTTGTACTTCAATTTTTATATTTTAAGAAATGTCAGGTTATTACAAGTTCCAGAACAAAATAATGTAAAAAAAAAAATCCTTTCAAGTCAGATACTCTTACAATTTGTTATTCTGTGACTTTGAATGGGGTTTGACTCACCCTGCCTGAACATCCCCAGCTGAGCCTTGGCTTTTTTTTCTATCTAATTCTATCTAATTTTTCTATCTAATTTATATCTAAGCATTGCCTTCAGCTCTTCCTTCAAACGTGTTGCTGCTGATAGGTACCCAGTGCTGCCTTTGCGTGTGCGGCTCTTTCTTGGGGGGGACTTGCTGCCGTGGAAGTTCAGCTTTTCAAAACACCACAGAGTGGATGGGGGAGAGGATTTGCTCTTCTGTAACTTTTAAATGCAGGTGATCGTCTAAGGTATTCACATACCACGTTCATTTACTGAGGCTCTTCTTTGATGAGGGGGAGAGGTAAGTAAGGATCCAGGGCAGGGAAAGTATATTTAAATTTGATCCAAAAACATTGACATTACAGTGGTTCGTGTAGCATTGCATCAGCACGCTTTGTTGATATTCTCAAGAGCTCGTGTAGCAGTGCTGCTTAGGCACCCATTGAAGTCAGTTTTAAGGAATGCCAGGGAAATTATAAGGTGAATTATACTCAGTTAAAGTACGAGACCATTCAGAGTTTGCTTTTTCATATTCCAGTCAGGTAAGAATTTTCATTTTCTAGTGGGAAACAGAATTACCTTCTCTAAGACCTCTTGAAATCTCTTGTTCATTTAAAGTTTGTATTGTCTCTTGCCTTGTTTAGTGCTTCTGCAAGCTGCACTTCTGCTGCTGCTGTGGGGAGGAGAATACAATATATAGGAAGAGACCTTAGATTGACTCCTAACTCTTCATGTTTGGGGAGTTTGCAGGTTGAAATGCTGCCACATGTAGCACCCAGCATTTCTCATCTCAGTCATTCCCCCCACTGGAGCTGGGCTTATCTTTCCACCATAACATATATCACAATGATGGGTGACTGTGGGTATAATAAGTCTCATGGCTGCTTTTTCCATAAGTAATCTGAGCAGCTTGACTGTAAATAATGTCAAAAATGTGACCTTTGTCCCTAATCCTGCCATTTTGAGAAAGCATTTTGAGGGATATTTTTAAATGCAACATTTCTATATCCTGCAGCATTGTCAAATTTACAGTGCACTCCTTGCTTCTGTAAACTTTTAAAGCAATAACATTGGCAGTTCACACAAGCAGAGTTATTCAGCTCTGTGCAGATCCTGGGATACAATGAAATTATGATGTCAAGAAGATCCAAGCCTTTCTTTAGTCAGCCAAAAATATTGACAGAAAACAAATCAGATCCAGCTTTTTTAGTGAACTCAAGCATCTTTTCCGAGTGAACCCAAACATCCTTCTTGGATGTGACGATGTGAGTTGAGAACATTGTTTTATCAAATACTACTCCAGCTGTAGAATTCCGTATAATGCAATTCAAAACACATTCGATATTTTGGTTTCTTGCAATTTTCTGTGATGTCCATTGTAGCAAATATTTCTGAGATAAACAAGCAATAAACCTGTCACTGAATGAATTCTGTTTGTTCAAAAATGTAATGACTGTTCTCGCTACAAAAGCTGTATCTTCAGCTTCACAAAAGATGAACCTGCAGAAAAAGAAATTGCACTCATAATACGATTATATAAGCGCTTGTATTTCAAACCTAATGTTTTGACAAAGTGTATGTAGCAAGTTCAGTACTCTAGGATAATTTTTGTCTAACGATAAAATAAATAAGTAAACGAGCATAGTTTAAAAACTGGAGACTTTTTTCATTTATTTAATGGATTCATTTAACATATTATTGTGTTAGCTGAAACAATAGAATGCTTGATGGAAATTAGTCTTTGGATGGAAAGTACATATAATTAAACCACAAGTGATGAGGTTAAGGGAGACTTTTGCCATGTTGTCAATAAGAGCCACTGGAGGGAAAAATGGTTAAAATTGGGTCTAAATGCATCCAGTAGAGACAATTATGTTTATTTGCCAGTAATTCCACTACAGTTTCATGAAAGGAGACTTCTTGTATTGCAAATTTTGCCTATCTCCTCGAAAGTTTGCAAAATATAAATTAAGGGGGGTTCATTTGGAGGGTGGGCTTTGTTCTGGAGTGCACAAATGGGATGGGACTGGAGCTTTTGAGCACTTGAACTATTTTGCAAGTGGAGGAAGCTGCAGACATGTCAGGTTGCCATGAGCAGCACTGACCGAAGCACTGGACTCTTCACCTGGCACACTCCGTGTGCGTTTAAGTGTGCAATAATTTCCTTTCATCACTTGACATGTCCTTACAGCTTCATGTGTGAAAGCAATCAGGAAAAGAAAAGAAAACCTCCAGCATCTGTGGGGGGGGCTTTCCAACAGCAAACAAATGGCTAATAAACCATTGACCCAAACCAATTCCTGCCAAATGGGCATACACAGAAGGCATCCAGCATATCACGGAACGGATAGAGGAAAGCCACCTTTGTGCAAAGTTGGAGCATTTCCACACATATAAAAAAATGAAGTAACTGCAGTATTTTAAATATCATTAAGTTACAATTTTCTGGACAAGTACAAGCCTGTGAGTTACACGGGAGGCACATTTGATATGGTAGAATGTAACATTTGGTCAAATTAGTAGGCCTGGGGCATAACCGGTTATCCTCAAAGCCTCTCTGAAAAGAAGAGAAATTAGGTATTCACAGGAACCCTCTGAAAAAGTAGGGCTGTCAAGGGAACCACTGCTATCATCCTAGGCTACTGCAGGAAGGTGGTGGTTGTGGGACGCCTTGGTGCAGGTACAGGCATGGGCTGTGGAGGATTTTGCTGCCCTGGCCGAAAAGGAAAGGTCAGAGCTCTGTGAGGGACTTGTCTTCTTGTGGCTGTCCTCACTGCAGCTTTGGGACACACAGGGTGTTTGGGGAACAGACTCTCCTGTGGTTCCTGTAGACAGCAGATGTCCCCAACCTGGCCACGGTGAAGTGCTTCAGGAGAAACTCCTCACGTGGGAATTAGGAAAGCTCTGCAAGAGGGGTCTCGTATTGGGGGGAGCATCTGTTTCAATGGGCTACTGTTGATTTGCGTAAAATGCAGACAACTTGCAGCTCATGGTGAATCTTCTCATTTGATAAATTGGCCCATGTTCTGAACTGTTTAGCATGGACATTTCTGTCCATGTACTTGCTTGAAGGAAGGAGATACTGCTGTGGTTTTTACTGTGATTTCTCTCCTGTAAATTTGATGCTATTAATATTTTCTTGTTTTTCATTCTGCTCATTCACCATTGTTTTATCTCTGTAAAAGTAAGCCTGGAAGCAGGGTTTATACAATGTTTTTCTAGTATTTGAGATACTTCTTTTCAAAGACTCTCTTCCTCCCTTTTCTTTCCCTTCCCTGCTGAGGTTTCTAGGCGGTAAAGAACTGGAAAACAGTGGTAAGAAGAGGCAGTGTGCATCCCCAGCAAGGTTTTGATCTTTTGTGCTTTCTGTAACTTTGAATAACACACAGTTTAATTTTTGTTGGTGACAAACAGGAAATGTGTGCTAGCCTGGCAAACAGAAGGGTGTTGGGTTTAGCCTCAGAACTCTGTCTTTGATAAACGCTCCCCTTTAAGTTGCATTTTCTACTAGACATGGCAACAACATTAAATTCAAACGCAACTTTCAGGCACCATTCTTGCATATTCTATCAGTCCCAAATTCCCAAACAATGTCAGGAGTTAAAGTAATTCAGCATATAAAGCTAAATTCGTAGGGCAGCTGACCTTTGT
Source organism: Anarhynchus alexandrinus (assembly GCA_008711295.1). NCBI lineage: Eukaryota > Metazoa > Chordata > Aves > Charadriiformes > Charadriidae > Anarhynchus > Anarhynchus alexandrinus. Next base: position 1,179,705 of record VUYV01000013.1, read on the forward strand.
CTCTGCACAAGGCTAACCCTAATTCAGTATTACCAAACTGAGATGCTCCAGGTCATATTAGAGATGCTGAACATCTCTAGTCAGACCTTGCAGCTCTGCCAAAGCTGCTTATGCGATTGTGGCCATCTGTGAATTGCTGACAGACTTTCGGAGCTCATGGCATACAAATATAAAATAGACCACAGAAAAGTGTATATTAGAAGGGAAATGGTGAAAGAGATTGGCTCATCTCCTTGGTGAAGCCTCCAGGATTGGGCTGGACTGTGGTTATGTTCAAGCAAATCTGTATAGCTGGCCTGTAGCTCAGGGCTTCAGGGTGGTGGCTCTATCCTTGTAGATACAGCCTGGAAGAGTTGATAAAAGAGCAAATAAATCAGGATAAAGCCTTATAAACAAAGTCTGCCAATTATTTTTTTTTTTGACATTACAGACTTAACCTAGTTTTTACTGTCTGGAATGGAGCACCCAACAGATAACCTTACCCTCCTTTTAACCTTACTGCTACTGCAGTAGTCTCAAGAGCTGCTTTAGCAGGCAGAATCAAGCATCCCTTATTAGTTCCCTCCACTGACGGAGTTACTGAATGAAATTCTGTGGCCTTCATTATGCAGGAGGTCAGACTTGAAGATAATAATAGTCCCACTGCCTGTGAAATCTAGTACTTTTGCCATTCTAGAAGGTTAAGGATCAGGAACTGGATTTCGATGTCATGCCCTGGTAGTACATCTCCTTGTTATTCAGCTCTGTAATGCTATGAAGCCACAGTATCAGTGGTGTGATTCTCAGAGGGAAGAGATTTGCAGCAGTTTATTCTTCTTTGTAAGCAAACAACCATGCAAAGCAAGATCTGGCATAACTTTTCGAAGATGATGGGCAAAATGGTGGTGAAAAAGAGAAACGGGTAATTAGTGGCTGCTTCCAGTAATAGCTGTCCTTTTACTGTGGCTAATGCTGTGTCTCGGTTTCATCACCGGTATCTTGATGCTGATAGTTTATACCTTTTCTGAAGTGCTTTGCAATCTTGTGAGAGTGCTCTGGAGGACAGGGTATCATTATGGTATGTCACTTTTATTTTATGGGTAGAAGTGACTCCCAATAATTTGACACATGGACAAACTTTCATCATCCCGAGTGGAAGCAGCGCGTGAAGAGTAGCTGGAAGCAGTGTATGAAAAGCAGCAAGGGAAGCTGTGTGAAGGGAAGCAAGGGTAGTTAAGGGAAGAACCAAGGCAGAATTGTTTCACCATCTAATGCAGCAGCCAATTGCCTTGAGCTCCTCTCCTTTCCCTGACTTTGGGGACAGAGGGAAGAGCCACTCTACTTTTAATAGAAATGTACCAGCTTTAAAATCCCTTTGACCTTTCGGCCGGAGGAAAATGCTGTACTCAAAACATTAATTTAAACCCAAGAATTTCTGAAAAAAAGTATGAATAGTGGGTGAATATTTTTGACCAATGAGAGGGCCGTTTCAAAGAACAAAAATGCTTTTATATTTATTTTGTGTTAAGCTGGTTTGTAGAAAATCTCTCTGTTCCTGTTCTCTTTGGACTAACGCATCGGATTGTGACTTGTCTTGTCTGCTTGCATTAATAGCATTGATTTATGATAAATGTTATAACACAGTGTGACTCATCTGAGTTTTCTCGTGCCTTCGGTGCAGGACTGTCACAATGAAACCTTAAAGAATGTGCGTCTTTTGACTCACTACTCTATCAGCACTGTGCTGATCCTCTAGCAATTTTTAGAGCTATTTGTTTTATCTTTGCCGTGTGTTGCATGTGCTTTGCTTTTACTTTTGCTTTTAGAATCCAAATGGAATTTTCAAACTGATCGGTCAAAGACCAAGATGATCTGGTATGAATAAAAGAAAAAAGGAAAAAGGAAGGAAAAAAATGGGATGTTTAAAACATGCCAACTTGTTGCATCATGTTCTTCACATTAGGCCCAAAACTCAAGAGGGGAAGATGGGGAAAATCTATGTTTTGATTTTTAACTATGGATTTTCCAAGACAGAGAAGTATTCCAAAGAAGACCTGCAGAACTGTTTTCAAGGACTGCCCAACCGGTGCAGACCATGTGATGAGTCTAAGACAGATGCCTTTATCACTGTTTTGCATTCAGTAGAATAAAAGGAATACATTTCCTTTTTTTTCCTTTCTGTTGTAAAATGCCAGTTTAAAAATTATGACATTTCTTTCTGAAATGTATCAGACTTTTATTTATAAAGGTCTCTGTCATTTCCCAGTGCAGCATAGGAAATTTCTAAAATGTTGCATGCCAAGTCGTTTCTTGCCAAACTCCATTTGCAGTATTTGCATCCACCGTGGGATATCTTAGGTTGTGCCATTGACGCATCACATGAAAATTACCTTTTCCTAGAAGAACTGGCATAAATGGTGTGAACATATGCTGAAATGGGAGATTTCTTCAAAGAGGAGCTATAGGACATGAGTGGGGTGAGCACAGAGACACAAGGTAGGAGCTTATTCTGACACTGACTTTCTAGCTAGTCTTTCCATGTCCCAGAAATAGTAATACTTAACCCACAAGGATTTGTGAATCATATTTGAATGAAATTGCAATGTATGAATATTGTGCCAGATTTCTATTAGCTATTTTGAAGTTATACATTTTTTATCATATAAAGTATGCTAAAATTGGTCCAGATCTCCTGCTTGCCTGTTTTATTTTAACCAATGTTGACAGCTAGAGCTGGTAGAAGCAGTCTGAATTAAAATGAAAAGTCAGTGCAAAAATAAACCCTAACTTTTTCTGTAAAATAATTAATTCATTTTCTTGATGAACTCCATTTGCAATACACTCTAAGTCTTGTTAAACAAAGATAACAATATAATAGATCTCCACAACTTTCAGACACCTGAGGCAGACATTTCTTTATAAAATTCAGGGACTAGACTGTCCTTTCATATTCCGTCTGTCCCCTTCACTTTCTGTATCTACGGACATACACATAATTATAAATGACACATCATTTTTTGAAGGCAGAATTTGGTTCTGAGTTAGGTACAGTGTGTTTGTGGAACTAATGGCTATAATATTTCTTTTTAAATGCTATATTCTGTCTCCTGTTTCTATTTTTTTTTTGCCCTCTAGGTAAGCAAAAAACATTTATAATCAACTGATATCAAGTGAGACATGACTGTAGTGATTGTATAAGGTTAGGAAAATTGAAAGCTGAAGTTAAATTTTTTAGATTATCCTCCACTCAGCAGTCAGTACATGTACTGTTGACAGAAGAAGAAATCACTCTGCAAAAGAAGAGGCATATATTTTGGTTAAAGTTCTTGTATACAATCAAGGTATGCATTAAAGTGGCAAAGGACTTAATTTTGTTAGCAAAAATAGTAGTTTTGCTACCAAATCCTTGACGCTGTCTCATGTGAAGAGATACCATCACTCAAAAAGCTTATGAGTTAGACTGGTAATGCATAAATATTGAATATATAAGGATGAAATGAAAATCAAAGGAAAATGTGGTATGTGGAGCCACTCTATGGATCTGTTCCTGTGTGTGTTATAAGTGTGATTTCCCACATACCGAGGAAAATACACAACAGTGTCATTTCTGGTATCCTTCATGCATCATGTGTTACAATGGGTAGTAAAAGGTCTTAGAAATGACAGACTGGAAAATCCTCTTGCGTTCTACAATCTCTGTGCTCTTGTAGGGATGGCAGCCCAAGACCGTGGGGGTGGATCTGTGTGGATGTATCTGTGTGGATGCTGAGTTCCCCACATCCCTATGGGTTTCCCACTTTCAGCCGCAAGGATGGAAGAGAGACAGGATGGGGGAAAGGGAAGGAAATCTGAGGAAATCTTGGTCTCTGGGGGACTGGATAGCTTCAGCTGTCATCGCCCTGTGCTAGTTACGCTCCCTATATAGTGTACAGCACCCCATCTGTGTTTGGGCATGCTACCTTTTATATTCATGCAGGCTGGTGAGTCAAGAGCTGCTGGGACTCAGAAAAGCCATTTTGGCGTTAACCAATCCTGTTTCCCCAAGTGGGATTCAGCTCACAGGTGGAGGGGAGTCAGGGACTCGGAGATGCTGTTCCCCACATGCTTCTCTCTCCTGGTTAGGTTGTTTTTTCTGAACACCTGTAGAACTTATCAAGGTAGCTTTGTGAAAGAGAGAAGCAAAGCACATATAACAGTAATGAAAAGTTCTTACTGTGGCCCTTGAAGGGAGTGTGGAATCTTGTGTGTTTATCTTGACCCATCCAATTTATTTAACAGAACTTTAAAAACTAATTTAACATTACTTAGATCAGTTCATATTTGTGCTGAAAACCTCTGCCACTGCATTTGATGTATTTATATGATGTAAATCCATTGAAAATAGCGGAGTCTAATTGAGAGAGATGAGTTTTAAATCAAAAGTTAAATCAATCTAGTTGAGTTTTTTTGTCTTCATGATTACCTCCTACCTGTCTCCTGAAGGTCCTTCAAAAAGCTTCCTGCTGTGCGTCCAACAATTCGTAATTCCCACAAAGATCCGACGCCCATTGCTTGGGAACAGAAGGCACGGAGTTAGCAGACAAATGTAGGCTACCATCTGAGGCTGTACAACTGACAGCCTGATGCCAAGCCAATAGCCCGGGAGTTTAAATCTGGACCAGATACTTCAAGGCCAAAAGAAGTCTTGTTCATGCACGTGTGGCTGTGTACATGCTGTTGCGATGGCCTGCTGCCTTCCTCTGTGCTAAGAAGTTGTCCAAGTGATTCACAGGCTCAGGGCAGGAGTCGTGATGTGGATTTGTTCTTTGACTGATAAATTCAGTCCCCCAAAAACCCCGCAGAAGCCTTTTACATGGGGTAACTCTTCAGTTTCTTTTCTGTAGTTAAATATTCCATAGTGGGGTACTCCCGCTATGAAAAGGAAATGAATGGAGCAAGGATGCTGTACGTTAGAGTGAAGCTATCTCCTGGAACCCCAGCTCCTATGGCATTTTTGCTCTGTATAAATAAATACAGTGTCAGCACAGCACACATCGCATTGACTTCCACGAGACACAGCTCACCTTCACCATTGAAATGTTCCAAAGTTGTTCCTCTCTTTTTGACTCAATTGTTTTTAGATCTTCTTTCTTAAGGAAATAGAGAAGTCTGAAGATTTTTCATCCTGTTCTATTAAAAGATTCTGTGTTTCAGAGCCAATTTGTGTGATTACAGTGCCAGGGAATGGCACTCCTAGCTTTGGTCTAGGTTCTTCACCAAAGGTCCTTCCCATGTCCCTGAAGAAGGCACCTGTGCTGTGGCCTTTTCTGTATCTGATACAAGTTTTATCTTTTTTTTGTTTTGTTTTCTGCTACAGAATTGAAAGAGAAATGCACTAAATCTACCTCTTACTGTTTCACTAGGAAATTGCTTTGGAAAAAGCTCGTTATTGCCCATGGAAGAAGAATAATGATTTCGTTGGAAAGATACTTTTAACTTGTAGTTAAAAAAATTTCAACTTAACTTGTAGTTCAAAAACCCTTAGTTTTTTATAATTCGTTCTCAGCTCTGGATACAGATCCTGAGATCACTGCTCAGTTACACAGTCTTTGCTGGGAAGATGTTAAGCGGTTGAAGGTTTAAACTCTATTGTATAGCTGCCTTGTTGATGTTGATGAACAGCTATAAGAAGGCAAAATTTGTTTTCCAAACAGATTTTTCTCTCTTAGATTTCTTTTCAATCAAGCCTATAATTTCATAATTTTATCAAATGAATGCAAACTGTCTGCTAGTTATTCCTTTTCCTGTGGAGTTTGCTTCTTATGAAATGTTATTTCTATTCAAATAGTAGGTTCTGGAGTGTCATTTTACAAAAGAATAAATTGAGCGTTGAATTAATGAACGTTGGACTGTGAGAACATGCAGTTAAAGATACAATTCTATAGAAACCTCCTCCTTTAAAAGATAATTGTCACAAAGCTTCCCTATAATAATGGGTGATATGCAGGTTTTGTGGTATTTTCCCAGTTCTAGAAATATGCAATATCAAGTGATAGAAAAATTGTTAGGTGTTAATAGTACCGTGGTATTGTGTTACCTGCATTGCTGGGTTTGCAGACCTGGTAATCCAGACCTGCACAGATGACCTTGTCCCCAGAACCGGGGGATGTTAGCTGTGTGCCTGCTCCACCACTCTCTGGTCCAGGTTGTGCTTTTCCTTTTCCTCCTACACCCCAGCACCGCACCAAGGCAGAGCTCTGGTAGGGACGAGATCTGTCGGTTCTGGAAGAGGCAACGAAGAGGCCTTTCCTCCAGGTGACCGAAGGGGCAAATACTGTCACCTCCAGCACAGGGAAAATTTATTCAGGGGTAGGACCCTGCCTTCCTATCCTAAGATCACACGGGCCAGGGAACACAAACTGACTGTGTCTTCCCCTGCCTACGGTCCTCTAAAACCGCACCGATCCCTTCCCCAAAATGCTTAATGGAATTTCAGTATTCAATAACATTTTTATACTGGTGCTATTAAAAACTTCTTCCTCTGGAGCAACAGTTGTTTCTGTTTCCTTGAATTGCTGTTTAAGTCTTGCCTGCTCGTCCTCCTAAACGTTGATTTGTCTAGCAGCCTAGAAACCAGGATCATTTTCGTGGTTTGTGGGCATAATTTCTTCCTGCTATCTGGGAGAACAGGCTCTGTGCCAAATTACTTGAGGCCTCTGTGCAGCCCACCACAGGTGCCAGTGTTACATCCACATGGACACTAACTGATGTTCTAACTTTAGAAGAGTCCGTCAAAAAAATATTTTAAGGCTGTATTACTCTCAGAGGTGGAGAATCAGACTTCAGCTAGAAGTCTGGAGCTGAGCTAAGCCGTAGACTTCACCCTCCTGTGGCTTTTAGTGAAGTCCCACCGAGGTTTTCATCACCTTCTCGTGTTTCTGCTGCCTAGCTGAGAGGAGGGGAAAAATATCGTTATAGAATAATGCACTGTGATTCTTAAAGGAGAAATTTTGCTTTAGGGCAGGGTATGCGATAATCAATGGGTTTAATATACAGTCTTCCAGATGATGTGTGGAGTTTCTGGGCACGTCTTTGTAAATAAGCAAAGAACTTGTGTGAGGAAGCCTGTTGGTTTAGGAAATGTGTGTTTGAGTGGTAAAATGCAGAAAAGCCGGAAAGTCCTCTTTTTTCCCATTATATATGAGGTTCAGGATCAGCAAGTTTTACCCACCTTAGTTATTTAAAAGAATGGCAATGATAATTTTATTTATAGCCCAAACGGATGAATGTTGTAAATGAGGCAAGATTTGAGGCATAAAGCAAAATGTTTCATTCAATTGGTATTATGAAAAACAAATAGGTTATTAGGAAGAAGTTGTTACAGGAGGCTACCTTTCAAAAGCAAACGAAATTGCAAAAGCTTATAATATCTTTTCGGCTGAAGTGACTGCTGGTAAGAATGAATCAGGCAATGGCCGGGAATTCACAGACCCATGGCAGAAGCAATTTCGGAGTCAAGTTGCAAAAAAATCAAAACTGAAACATATATTAGTTTTATCCATTTTATATAGGGAAAAAAAAATCATTGAGGATATGTACATCATCTGTTACACTGACCTGCCAATACAATAGTTGCAAATGATGGGATTTGTTTCTGGTGAGCCGTTTACTCAAGGCAGGGACAGTAACTGCAATATTTCTGTGGTTTATGACCTCTGAACACTCTTCTGCTGGCGTTATTGGGATCTATATTTCACTGTAGCTTAGCAGTTCTTATTTCACATGAATTGAGTTGCTCTTATATTTTTAATCTACCCTTTTACTCCTCTTGTTTAAAGCCATATGCAATAATTTCTTTGTACGTAGATTCAAAACAGGAAAGCAGATGATTTCTGAGCAACTCGAAGTATTGATTTAGAAAATTCCTGACACAACCACAGCTTGAGTCTGTGGTTCTGCGAGCGGCCATTGCTCAAAGGCAAGAAACACTGACACCAGTTGAGAAAGAGAGTTTGTTTGTTGTTCTGCCTGGTATCCTTTAAGTCATGGCAGTTTATTTCAGAAATATTGCCCAGAAGGTGATAAATTTGAAATCCCAGTGTTAAAAGTAACCTTTTCTATGCAACTCTATAGGAACAAAAAAAGCTGAATATTTTTTGAATGGGACTTGTCATGGGTACAAAATGACTGTGGGTTTACTTGCTGTGAAGAACATCACAAGAATCTTTGTCCAAATGAATAAATTATCAACTCTTGGCACATCATAATTATTGAAAAAAAAATAATTGGCAAGAAAAATTTTTATGGTTCTATGGACCCTTCAAAATTTGTGAGCATTTCAAACACCATTAATTATCTCTGTGAACTCCTGGGACCTCAGCTGGTCTCGTGTCTGCGGGATTTGTCTCCTAAATCTGACTGCTGCAAAACCAGCAAAACATTGTATTCTTCAGCCTTTCACCCCGATTTCAGATCGATGTCTCCTAAATGTTTGTGTGTTATGGTTTAAAAAAATAATAAATAAGATTGATAATATAATTCTTGGACTCACTGCAGAGTCTTCCTCCCTTTAGTCATTAGGAAAATATTTTCTCTGACTGATCATGTTGTAAAATGTGTTATTTCAAACCACAGATATTGACAATTATTATAAATCAAACTGAACAGGGATAATTAAAATTTAATTTTAAGTTTGTCAAGGTCTTTGGAAGCGTATCCTGAGGGCCAACTGTGTCTATGTTGTGGCATGTTTCCAGCTGACTTTGGGCCAAAATTTGACATCGTTGTTCAGTCCCCTTTCCAAAACAATTCCCAGGCACTTCAGAGTGTGAGTGCCTGTTAAGCTGAATAAAAATTGAATGGCGTTTCCAGAATTTGTCCTTAAATACAGGTTGTGGCAAGAAATCGTTCTAAGAATTGAGATAATTTTAACCAATATTGCTCTCTAATTGCTTCTGATTTTCTTTCCGCTGCTGCCAAGTTCAGTGCCTAGCATTGCCACCAGGCGTTTCCTGACAGCCCAGCCGAGAATGGGGGAGAGTCAAGGAAATAATATGACTCTCTAAGGTTTTTTTTCCCACTGTGTTTGACATGTGCAGCAACTTGGTGGTCATGTGGAAAAAAGTGAGGCTGTATTTTGTGAGCATGCTTGCATTCTTAAATTTGCGGTATAATTCTTCAGGTAGCTCGATGAATCTCTTAGTCGCTTCTCCGAGCCAACACTGCACTTCACTGCCACCTCTTGTCCCACTGTTCAGACTGAACAGAAACAGCTCTTTTGTATCCCCTTGTGTGAGCGTATGGCTTATAACCATACATGGTGTATGAGGGCAGTGACATATAACTAATAAAGTGATGCAGATGTATGATGAACTTGTGCTAAACTGTCAGTATAGCTTTTACACTTTCTTTCCGTGGTTTACAAAGTGTCAAATCTTCTTGAAATGCATGTGGGAATGTACCTTCATACCAAACCCCTATGAGTCGAATGCTGTTTCTGTAGGCTCTCCTCCTACAAACTCTTATACATGTTTCACTTCTTATTCACTGTGCCTTTGCCTTTTCTCGTTGACATCAGCCAGCCTATTTGCGGTACATAAAAAGCGTGTGCTTCAGCCTGCAAGTTCAAGGCTTTTCTGACTCCAGCATAGTTGTACAGATAATATTCTGAACAGGATTGGCTCTAGGTCAAAGAATACACAAAGTAATTCATGGTAAGCTAAGACCTCAGCTGATGCAGCCCCAAGCTAGTGTAGGTAGACACCTATGTAGTAACTGAAGTAATTTATTTGTGAAAATAAAAAAAAACCTAACCCAAACCCAAACCTTTGCCTGCTTTCAACTTTATGTTTGCTCTTGGCTAGCTCAAGTGCTGATGTAAATTTTCAGTATGAGTTTGCTTGGCAAGTCTTACAAGAGATAAGTAAAGTAGTATTATTATTCTTCCTTTTAATATGGGCACAATTCTGCAATTCTATTGGAAGCAATTGTGCAAGAGGAGCAGGGAGATAACCACCTGTAACTTTCAATGGCTCATGAGCAACAATATTTAACAAGTCATGTCTTAATTTCTTAATTCCTTTTTTTTTTCCCCTTTCCTTTTGGTTATCTTATAACTATTTATGATATACAGTCAAAAAGCCAGGGATTGCAAGAGTGAGAACATCAGGACATACCTGTGAGTTAATAATTCTAATGCCCTCTCTGTGATTTTGGTGGAAAAAAGCAACAACCCAAGAAGCCAAAACCAAACCTCAAAACACTTAGAACATCGTTTGCTTTCTGCTTTTGAATGTCTGAAAGTGACTAAGAGATCATTGGATGTATTTATTGCTCAGGTATATTCCACAACTGTATCGTAATTTTTTAAAATTACAATTGCTATAGGGATTGGTGATTAGATGAAAGTATTCAGTATATTCAATATATTCAGATGCGAACTAAGTATGACTGTTCACGAATGAGCCATTATAGTTACTATAGATAGTTTAATGAAAATGTCAGCTCAATATTCAGTAGCGATCAAGAAAGAAAATTGAATTCAGGAATTATTAGAGAAGAAATTGAGACCAGAACTGTCTGAAAGTGTCCCGTGAATGTATGACAATATGCTTGACATCGTCTTACATTCTTCCTTTGCCATCTTCTGCTGGCCACTTTCAGAACCTTTGATCTGACTCAGTTTGGCTGTCCTTTCCTTTTCTGATACTGGAAACTCAGACTGTGGTTTGTCATAAATCACATTGCTGTAAGGTGTTTTTATCATATGGTGTAAAATTTCCTCTGATTCTTTTCTTCTTGATCTGTTAAAAAAAAAAAAATAAATCAAACAATGCTCAATGTAAGGAAGAAAGGGGATACCTCTTGTTCAAAACTTATTCCTAAATATCCTGTAGCAATTCTGGAAGAGGAAAAACACATCTGAACTAGAAGCTAATTTTACTCTTGTGATCAGTCCGATGGAAGTCAATGAAACTTTTCCAGTGTGTAATGTCTGGCAGTTGCTTGGATGGCTGCAGCTGCATAGTAGCTTTTCAGATATTCTAAGAGATAGTATTCTATGCTGTTTAAATGAATTTATGCACATTTTGTAGGCAGCAAATATATGATTTAACTGGAAAGTCATCTTGTAGCGATGAGAAATCTTTATACCTTGCGTGTGGATATTAGTGCAATACAAAAGACACTCTAAAGCAGTTGCTGAACTGGTTTCTTACACCCTGACTCTCCTTCTGCCCGCAGTCACAGTCCATACAGCAAAATGCTTGAGAATGTGTTTGGTAGGATGGGGTCAAACAAATTACCCTTAGAAGATTAAAACCTTAATTATTTTGATTAAAGATGATGATTAATTCTACCAGGACTCCTATTGTGTTTATTAATTGTGATAAAATATCACACGGGATTGGGAACCGGTGGCCACTTCTGATTCTGAACAGAAAGTAACGACTGAGTACATATTTGAAGATTAATTTCATTAATAAAATCTGTCACCAGTTGAGACATTAACAGAATAGGACAGTATCTGTGAAATCAGTGTGGTACAAGATTAGTTATCCTACATTGATAACTATGCTTGTAACCTAAGAACTTTGTCAGCAAAATTGGCAACTTTAATTACATTGGCATGGCCATTCGAGTATTTGAGTGTCAGATGATTAGAATTGATGAACCTTGGTTAATGAAAAGCCCTAAAGGTTAGTCAGTCCTATTTATATAATTGAAGACAATCTCAATTAACTGATAAGGGTTCTTTTATTTTGTAATTTTATTTTATTACTCCCTTAAAGATAAAAGTAAGATTTCACTTTGTCTTCCATCCAGTTAAGAGGTTTATTTAGATGGGATTAGTGAATTAGTGAATTTGACAGTGTTTTTCACTCCCTCAGTCATCCACTATAGGAAGTCTGATTACGCCCTTGTTTATGCCCTGCATCACCCCATGGACTTCTCTGGCTTGATGCAATTGTAAATGAAGGAAGAATATGGCTTCGTAATAAGAATGACAAATGCCATATTAGTTGGGTAGCTGAACTGGTTGCCAAAGCATGCGGGTGTTTCAGGCGTTTCATTGAGTTAACTGCTGTTACAGAAACAGCAGACGTGAAGACAGTAATTTTAGCAATTAAGATGGTCTGGATGTGAAGTGATTCGTAATATGCTTGTTTGTATCTCATCAAAGCAGATACTGGGTGTTATTATCTATGAATGCTAAATACAGTGATTAATTACACCAACGTACAAGAAAACAAGATAACTTGGATTTTTATCAGAAGAAAATGCTGATTCCCTTTGTCACTATAATAAATGGTTCTGTCTTCCCTTGCTTGCCTGTTTAGATGCATTGAGATAATACTAATTACTTTATAATTAGTTATGTGTACAAACGAATATAACCCAAATAATGCATACATTTCAAAGCATCTCTTTTCAGTCTACTGGGAGCAGGAATTTGGGGCTATTAATCTAGATTAATAGGGAAAGAATAGAGAATCTAATACTTTTCCTCTGGTGCCAGGACTGCTGGCATATAATCTAAGCCCCTGAATATTGGAAGAATACTGTCAAATAAGAGACAGTTCAGAAAAAATGTAAGCCACCTACTGTCTTTCATTAAGCCGCTTAGAAGTGTGAAGCTTTAACCACGGAGAGTTGAATCTGAGATGCAGAGTGCAATAATACTGGATGCTCGTGCCAGGCTGGCAGGAGGCCACTCCAAGGACCGTTTGGGAAATCAGGGCCCATCAGGCTTCCCTGGACCCGCGCTTTCACAACCAAAATTGCACGTGGTTTAGGAAATTCATGCTGCCGTTGTACAAAGTTGTGCAAGTTCTGCAGAGCTGGCCGGGACACGTCCATAGCTAAATTATCTAGACAGGGAAAATGACTAACTTCTCTTTACTAAAGAGATTATGGGCCTGGTTAAATTTTAACTCTGTTAGTGTTATTCTATATCCCATTTGCCTACGGGTACCTCGCGGCCTAATTGCTGAGATGCCGGCAGCCTCTGCCACGCAATGGGAGAGGAGCTGCCCAGGCTGTGCCCACTACAGCGCCACACAAAGCCGGTGCCATACAGAAAGGGGCTTTTTGCAGCTGCAGTTTTACAGACTCATTAACCACGTAATCTTTAATTTTATCCACCGCCTAGTTTCTTTAATAGTTCTATGTACTTGAGCTGGTCTTTGGAAAGAATGCGGTTAATGCTATTCTTACACATAATTGTGTATATCCATGGGAAGCACTTTAGTTTATATTCTTGTGGCCAGATATGACTTGGCTCGCTTTTTATCAGCACGTTGTCTGGGGAGGTCAATGTTTCTCCAGAAAGAGGACACTTCAGAATTTCATTGTCTATTTGAAGGCAACTGTCTCCAGATCTCATGCACGTCAGTCTGAAATATGTCTGAATCAATGCCTATCTTAATAGGCATTAAAACCTTGGTTTTGGTTTTATATCTGTGAAACTAGGGGAAAAATAAAGCAGCACCGCAAGCAGTGAATAGGCTATTTTGGCATGCATGTGATGTGAGCATGTTCTGCAAACTATGTCATGCCTCGACTGAAGATCATCTTTTTACAAAATATTTGTTTTAAAAGAAGGAAAAATATACAAATGAAGTCTATTAGCAAGGTGAATAGCTACCAAATGCATGCTATGCATTTATATAAAATACATATATGTATAAATTTGCCATAATATACTTGCATTTGCAATAACAAATAAAGTGGCCTGGAAGATGACTGAAAATAGAACAATATGATTAGGGGAGTTAAACCCTGATTTGCATCTAAAAAATGTAGTGTATGCTCATTTATGTGCAAATGTAATGGAAAAAGGCTGCAGGTAAAGTGGCGAAAGCCTAAACAAAATAAACACTTAATTTTCTTTTATTGTACTTTGTGACTATTAATAATATTACGGTACTAAGGCAGAAACATTAAACTAAGCAGGGGAGCAATAAATGTTCCTAGACTGTGCAATGCTGTTGATATTAGTGGCTAATAGCTCCAGAGTTCACATAAAATGCAGATTGAAGTACAAAGAAGATGTTTAGTGGAGTCAGCAGTGGCAGTGAACTGTTTACAGGTGAAACTCATAACCAGAGGGCAGACACAGCAGGGGCATTTTCTGCAAAAGATATCTAAAAGGAACTTTTTGAAGCACTTAATCAGACTGTCTCTGTCCTCAGGGAAGAGATTTGATAATCCCAGTTTATTTCTCTTCAAAACTAGCTCCTGAAATCATTAATTATAACGTGCCGTGTTTCCATTTATAAATATCATGAAAAATGCAAGGACTATAGGGTATGTTGATATAAAACAAGTCCACATTGATTTAAGAACATCATGCTGAGGTTATGAGAGATGACTTGATACCACACTGTTGGGTACATGAATGAGAAACTGGATTTGGGGTTAATGAACCGTAATTAAGTTCACTCACTCTGACATACAGAAGAATGTAATACTCGGCAGTAGTCATAGTGTATTTTGTTTTGCCTTGCAAATCTGGACACAAACTGTTTCCCACATCTTTATCTGAGAGACCATAAAGAAAACACTGACTGCAGAAGAGATAAATAGCCATATATTCAACTGAAGAAAGAACATCTTCTCCTCTCCTGTGCCCTCCATGCTGAATGGCAGAGGGCAATACAAGTACAAAACTGGCATAGTGTTAGATTATATTCATCTTAACGGTGATGCACTTTACCAGTGTCAGTAGAATAACTGAAATGAAAATGGGTGTAAAATTATATTAATGTGGAATATGGTCACTCAAACCACAAAGTAAAAAACAGTTGGAGGAAGTATTTTCTTCTGAAGTGTTTTTATCCAAAACAGTGCATCATTCTTTTTTTTTGTTATTTTGTTGAACAATATAATCTGTATTTATTGGCCAAACTGAGAGAGAAATTATCGTTCTTTTGCCTGACTTTGATCAGCGTATACATTTCTTTAGTTTTTTTTTTTTTATTTGATTTATGATTGGAACGATAGGTTACCAGAATCATTCAAATATCTTGTCAGCGTGTGCAGTTGCACAGTAGATAAGTACCGATTAGTGCATCTCTTAAATGTATGGTTCTCCAAGACAAAGAATATAGTTTAGGGACTGGACTACCAGCAATAATTAAAAACACAATGAAGCAAACAAAATGAATTGCACATATTTTTTATGCTCCTACCCAGTTCTGCAATGAGCTGCCCTGTTGGGTTTCTCAATGCAAGAAGGAAGCACAAGCTCGAACAGGGGATTTCTTCGGTGAACAAAGAGCTGGGGTGCAATTATCATCTTAAGTATCTGTCTTCATACACATATATCTAGGAAGAATAAGGAAATGACGGCTGGTAGTACTTGGCATATCGTTTAACTGAAGGGCTAATTAACATGGCTTTATCCAGAATTAGAAATGGATAGAAGTCTGTTACTAAATAAATTGGTTAAATTTTAAGATATTAAAAGATTTCAGGCTTCTGCTTTCTGCTGTGACATTCAGCCTTGTGCTAAAACTGCACGGCTTGTCTCCAGAAGGCGATCTCAGCATTAACTTGTCAATGATCTGAGAGTCTCCCTTCCAACAGGAGCAGTCTCACTGGAAGTCCTGAGGACCTTCGCCAGTGCTCCAGGCTGAGCCATCGTAGCAGACTGTCACCATATGTGATGATGGTCACCCAATATGAGAGAGTGAAATGTGGGAACTTGACTGGAATACAGTTTTCTCTAAGCTGATCAGAGAGTGCAATAGAGGTAAATTTGGATTTTCTTCAGCAATCCGTTGTCATAGAATCATAGAATCTATTAGCCAGATTAGAGGTAAACCCCACTATTTTAAGCCTGTCAAAGGGAGAGACTAATTTTCTGCTCTGCTCACTCAGTCAGATTGTCTCTCTCCTTATGGTCCTTCAAGAGCTTGCTTTTTCCTAAATGCATTTTAAGGAAATTTACCTCTCAAGGCCTCTTGTGAAGAGTTGAATTGGCTCTCTGACCCGCCGTTAGTGTAAAGCTCAACTCCCCACTCTGCTTAGATGGGTATTGAAAGGCATTCGTACTACTTCCCAGGTCTTCCTCATGCTTCAGAAAAATGCTCCATTGATAGCCAAAAGATACTTCACTTCTCTCCTTCAAAAGCCTTTAAAACATATCTTTACTGCCCTGTGTATTGAAAAAAAAAAAAAAAAGTTAGTGTCTCCTATTCTGTAAACCCTGATTATTCTGTTGCCCCAAAATCCACAGCTTATACAGCATCGAACCGGAGAGGGTTCTGGATAATAAGTGGGTCTTCTAGATCCTAAGACAGCATAAGGAATTAATAGTAATTTCATACAGCAGAAATGGAAACAAGATTCTTGATGGGGCGCGGGGAAGGATTTCCATTACTTTCAAGATCTGGATCATTATCCTTTGGCAGAGATGAAAATACATCCTGGTGATAAGTATTTAGTGTTTTCTCAGTGACAGAACATTCTTCTCCCTGCCTTGCAGAAGTAGCTGCTGTCCTTAGTTTACCTCGTGGTACGACGGCAGTCCATTAAGTTTTTACAGCTGGATGGCAAATAGCATTTCAGAGCTTCGTTACATGTTCTGGTAAAGTTCAGTTGCCTGGAAACTGCTTGTGAATTTGGGTCAAATTTTCCTTCTCATTTCAGAAAAAAAAAAAAAAAAANAAAGAGCTATATATTATCCAGGGAGAAGGAGATGATTTTGTCCTGCTTTTCTAAGGTTCAGTTCTGTCCTCTGCCTCGAGAGCATCGTAGCCTCCGAGCGATAGGTCATTATGTTGCACAGGGCGTTCCCAGTCCCTTCTGTTGACTCTCTTCTACTTTGTATAAATAATTGACTGTCCACTGGTACAGGAATAGGAATCTAAATCCAACAACAGCACAAGAAAATCTTTCTGGCTAATTAAGTATTCTGTGCAAAGTGGGGAAGCTTGAACACAAAGTGGGGGGAAAGACCCATTCAAGAATCGCTTATCAAACTGTGGTAAGTGATAAGGCTTACTCAAATTATCAGTTCCAGTGGCATCTCCTCGGTTCATCCTTTTTGTCCAAACCACACTTTGGTCCCAAGCACGGGCTGTCTCCAGCGTTCCAGGGCTTACGCTTTCTATGATTTTTTCTCAGGGTGTTGAAATGAATTTGTGGCCCCACTGCTGGAGAAATGAGCTGCTGACAGTGGCAGGCAGCTGCAACGTGCTCTCACGCCAGTACGAGAAGAACCTGAGTAAAATGTAATATTCAGTGATTATTCAACTGAGAAAGTAAGTTAGGCTTGGTCAGCGCTGTACTGAGACTGAACGCACCTCTTCTGATCCCAGAACATGTTATATCTGAATGAACTGAACCCTGTTTGGCACGGTATAGCTCAGGATTTCCAACGCTGTCAGTCTTCAAGGAGCCTATGAGCTTTTAAAATAGCAGCATATCTACCACCACATACAAGCCATCGCTTTGTCTAGGTCATTCACTCAGATTATTGAAATGATACTTTATGAGCAATGGCTTCATTCTATATTTATTTATGTTCTTAAGCCACAATCCGTCTGCTATGCTGCATTTTATACCTTTATTTTTTAAAGGTCTTCTTATCCCGGTTACATGATAGCACTTGAATTGCAGGTTATATTCATAAAACCAGGAAGCATTTCAAGAACATTAGCACTTAATACATTGCAGGTTACAGGGTTTGATTTTAAGCCAAACTATTGTTGTTTTTGGCAAGTGTATTTTCCTCTGAACCTGATGCATTTGACATATTGATGCAGTGGAATTAACTCCGTGGTTCCAGCTCAGGAGACTTACTCTGCTGGATCACCTGCCTAAATGTGGCCCTTCCTTTTTCATCTCATTAATGATGCAGGACTTTCATACACAGGTCAAGAGGTGACTTGACCCTCTTTTGCCCTCAGCAGTACACACTGAATTCATGTAGAATCAAATGGGCAGTCCACGCTGGACTGTAGATATTAATGCAATATTTTAAGAAATGACACAAACGCTGCTAAATTTAATGCATCTGGTTGTGAAAATAAGGCAGTGGTGCTTCTAGAGCTGATCATGGCCTGATACTGAGGTAAACGATTCATATCTATTTCATCACCATTTTCCACCATCATTTTGATTCTTTTGATTACCAGCACAATGAATCTGATTTCAGAGCTGACAAATATAAATGTGTTTGCATCAAGGACAAATGCTACAGTTAAAAATTTTCCGGCAATTGTTTTGTTAGTGTTTGAAAGAGAACAGAGTGGAGTTCTTTCCTGCAGGATTGTTGGCTCAAAGAGTTAAAAATAGTAAAATATGTTTTTCTCAATAACTTAGGCAAATGTGACCTCAGATTAAATAATTGGATATGCAATTAGCCTTGCAATAATTCTGATTATGAACCTGCACTTCTTAGTCGAAACTTCTGTCCTAAGCAACTTGCTCCTGCATTCATTTCCAAAGTCCTCTTGAGGACAGAGTTCTGAACATCCTTGAGCAACTACAGAAAGAGAAAATTTGGTTATCTATTTTATGTAATATATAAAGCCCAGCAGTACAGAAAATTTTGAGTAGCGGTACATGAACTTTCTGCTTCTTTTGCGTATGTATTCCTCTTGAGTCGTGTGGCATCTCTGATTCCACATGCCTGGTGCAGCACTTAGCATTTACAGGTACACAGCTGTGTTTGAAAGGTAGCGCAAGTGTACTTTATGATTTATTATTAAATATAGTTTCTGTTGGCTATATCTCAGAACTGAAAATAGGTAGGAATGGAGACCAAAGCTGTGAGATATGACTGTGGTGTTTAAGTGAAATTCATCCCACGGCGAAGATGAGAGGTACAATGTCCGCGAACCACTTACACCCTGCTGATATTCAGGTCTGAGGACAGAAGGTAAAATTTAAACACTTTCCTGCTGGCTTTTGTTAACATTGAATTTCTCACAGCTGTGGACTCTGCGCTGAATACGTTCATCATTTGGTTCACAGCTTCCCTTTCTACAGAGGTTTCTCATAACACCACGCTGCAAAGAAAAGAACCGAGGGGTTAAGCATCAAAGCAGCGGAGTAGAGGAGGAGGAAAGAAGTCGTGTTGGAAATTATAGATGACTGGACTCTGGAAGAATGAGATGTAGCAGATTATTTATAGTTATGCAAAACTGGAAGTCGAGTACAGCCAGGAATCTGCTGTCATTGGCAAGGGAAACGGGACCTGACCCTGCATGAGTAGAGCGCAGGATCCCATCACTGACTGAATTAATTGAAGTTGTTAGAATGTGGGCTGGCTGCTAAGTCTTTTTTAATTTTGCTCTTGGCTCTTCTGATGTCTTATGAGTCACAAGTCTTTTACTGGCCTTGTTTTACAGATCTGAGAGCAAGGGAGTGACAGTGTTTACCTACCTCATATGGAAAATGTGAGGCTTAATTAATGTTTGTAAAACCTGGTGGATCACTCACCAGAAACGTTACATCTGTGCTGTGTTATTCGTATCCATTGCATAAAGTTCTCCCTCAACCTTTGCTCACCTTCTAATCACCTTTTAAAACTGAGCAAATATTATTGAAAATGGCTCAGGGTTTTATTTAATATGGGTTACATATTTCTCAGGGCCGGTGATGTGAGGACATATGTCACTTATGGGCCCAATAAACTTGCGTTATGGTGCTTTCATAACAAGGGCCGCGAGTTGGCCAGCCCTGCATGAACTGCAGGACGGCACTTTGAAATGAGGATACAAAACTTCAGGAAGCACAAACGTGTGAATCTGGGCTCACAGTGTACCAGGTGAACTCTGAATGCCGTGAATGAGAAACAAAAGACGTTTTTTAAAATTCCTTACGCATCAAGGCTCAGAGTGGTTTTCCCAAAGTGTAGTAGAAAACAGGAAATTCTCATTGATGGGAAGAAATATGTCTAATTGACATTACTGATATCTCATGGAAGGACTTGAATTATTTATGATGGTAAAATCATTGTTTATACTGTACTCACAAAATGGAGGCGAGGAAGGAAATATGGAGAACAGTGCTCCATATTAGACACAATTACCGTCTATTTTTAGGTGTATTCTTAAAACTCAGAAACACAAGGTCTTTATATCTAATCTATATTTATATATCCATGTGTATGGCTCAATGCACTAATTAGTAAAGCTCAGGAAGTGGTGCCAGCAGAGATAGGGATAGAGAAAAGTGAGAGATGAATGTCTGACAAACCTAAAAACAGGGTGAATTACTCTCTATACACTTGTCGGTACCCTACAGAAAGGAGAATTGTGCTTTCCTGCAGCACCCCACTTTGGGATACACATGCTGGGTATTTGTGGCATCCAGTAGTGTACCACAGGATTTTCTAAAAATCATAAAAGATCATTTTCTAACCTCCAAATATTCCCCTTCCCCAGTGTGAAGTGTGTCGATTTTGGATGTCACTGTGCTAAAGACGAATTAATCGGTGGCCGGGAAGCTGGTGTTTGCCCACAGCCCAGTGACCAGAACCTAATGACATTCAGCCTGCGCCAAGCCTGCGCCACGTCAGTGCGTCTGAAAATTGTCTCTCTCATGTATGTTGGAGTGTGAAAGTCTTTTGTTACAAAGAAAAGCTGCCTAAAGAAGCGGAGGGCAGGGCTGGTTAAACTCAGTGGAGAAACCTTCAGACAATGAAATTAAGCTCTTCCCAAGTGTTGTTTTTTGTTCTGGCCTTACCAAGTCATTCCCCTTGACTGATCAGCTAAAACCACAGGATTTGTGATCTGCCTGTGTAAATACTTGCATTGCAGAAGGCAGTCTTGCTCTTTTCTCTTTTTCTTCCCCCTAAGTGAATGAGCCCTGTGGGCTTCCTCCAACTAAGCTCTCTATGAAACTATTGGACTGTATTCTTTCCAGCTGGTTCAGGAGTCTATGAATTGCATCGCTGAGCACCTGCGTGTGGGACATCTCCTGTCCCCACCTGGATTTGGGTGGAGAGGGAAAGGTGGCGATGGCCCTGGAAAGCTGCTCCTTCCCCTGCGGTGGCTGAGCACGGGCTCAGGGGCAGGAGGAGCTGTGGGAAGGCAGGGGATCAGGCAAAGGCTGCCAGTTTTTTCTATTTATTTTAAGGGTGTGCCCGTCTGATCCCTTTTCCTAAGCAGACTTCAGCCTTTTCTTGTGATGTGGGTCTTCTCCAGGCATCTGTTGTGATTGTGTGTTTTTCTTAGAGGGTAGCACAGCTCCTAAGACAAATGCAAACAAGTTGCTTAAAAGGACACAGATATTATAAAATAAAGACTTTTAGCTGAATCCCTGGTAAACAATTATGGCTGCTTTGCATCATTCAATAGGAAATAGAGAAAAAGTGTGTTGTACTTACAGACCGGGGATTCTCACACACTCACTTAGCTGAAGAAGTGTGCTGCTGTGGTGATGGGATTGCCTGGTTTCCGGGACTTTTGGGTAGGAATGGGCTAGTTTTTCCAATCTCTGAAAATAACGAGCATTATCACACATTCATAGATTATTTAAGCAGATTCTGATTAACAAACCTCTCAGAAAACCCTGATAATGAATAAGCTTCCAAAAAGAAATTGGGGGAAGCATCTGTACCGTGTATGGCACTTTTCATTATCCTAGTATTTCTTGGGATATAAATGATGACTTGTTTTCAGTGAAAAGCCATCAGAGAGAAATTCCACCCATTTCTACAAGAAAGAGCAGAGACTGTTAAGTAGAGCTTTATTTCCCCAGAATGGTAATAGGGGGGTTTATGAGCTGATCAAAAGCAATGCATCTATTGCCCTTTATTGAAATCCTTGATAGCCTTTCAAAACAGATAAAATTTTCTTCTCCTCTTCACGAGGTGCATTTTGCCCCATCCATTTGTACGTAGGCGATTTCCCCCAGCACAGATGGCACTCACCCGAGTGTGTCCCCACCGGCGATGTCCATTACGCTGTGTCGGGAAGCCGGGCAGTGAGTGGGGCACAGACGTGCACTTGCTTTCCCTGTTGTCATTGCTAGGTGAGCAGAAAGGATCCCATCTTAGCCAGATGTGGCAAATTGAAAATACGAGGAGTAAAAAGCATTTGTATTTTCTCTTGGAAAACATTCCCAGCATGTGTGGCTGCTCTCAAAGCTGGGGTAATGTAGCTTTTGTCCCTTTGGTGGGATAACCCCTTTGTAAATGGAGGCTGGAGTGTGGTGCACAAGAGCACTTAAGGCCAGAGTTAAGCAGTCAAGGAAAACAGCAACAAAAAAAAAGGTTACAGATAAAAAGAGGTGTTTTTCTTTTCTGAGCCCTGAGGACTCGTGGTCCCAGTCTATACTCCTTAGGATATGGCGCAGTGTAAATTCTCACTAAGGAACTTTGATCTGAAAGAGGTTTTGATGGCCTTTGAGTGAGACAGTGGTATTATAGCTAACAATAACGTACCTGTCTTCTTTCTATAATCTTCCATTACCCTTTAAGGAAGCAAGTAATTAACTAAACCCTTTTACCTTGATTACGTCGGTTACCAAAATGGGATGAGAACAGAACATGGTACATTAATGAAATCTACTTCAGTGTATGTGAATCAGCATATCACTGACAGAGCCTGTAAAAAAGCAGAGTCCAATCTAGAAAAGCAGTTTATAGAAATTCCGAGCCAACAAACTCAGTATCAGAGAAAAACAGGCAATTGCTCAGGATAAGGATTCATTCTTTTTCCAAAATTTTCAGTACAGTTAGTACACTGAGAATGGAGGATCAGGCTCAAGAGTGAGCAAGTGTCAAAGAAAATTCAGATTTCTAGCAGCTGTAGAGATGAAAATGGATTGAAGAAATGAAATTCTTAAGCAAAAATACGTACTCTACTCTGCTTGCCATCCTGGGATAAGATTGAACTTACACATCTAATGCAGAAGATGATATTTGATGCCTTCTCCTTGGTTACAGAAAAGTCCTTGTACCACTTTAATGTTTAAAAACTATAACTTTCAATTATTGCTATATTTTTGGAAGAATTTGATAAATGTTCAAATGCTTGTAATTTGCCTTTTTTCCTAAGTTCCTATAGAACATACTTAGTTGGCCAAATAAAACACAAAGCTCTCAGTAGGGTAGAAGATAATTTTCACTTCAGGCATAGCAGTTAAGATTGATTTCCTTTTCCTGAGTCAGATAAATCACTTGTTTTTTTGAGGGGAAAAATAATTCTTAAATATTTTGTCCAGCTTTAAGTATGACTACAGGGGTGGGAATTTTTTTTTCCTTGTATTTGTGGAGAATACTTATTAGATTGTAGGTGCTGCAGCAAGTATATATAAAATCCAAATCTTAAAGCGGCTGAAAAATCTCTTGACTGTATTCAGGAGCAAACTCAAATAGACCTCTCAACTTTGATCACATAAAGGCTGAAGTGGAGGCGTTTGGACTGTCCAAACTCAACTGGGTTGGGAAATGCCTCGTGAAACTTCTTGTTTAGTCCACGAGACCAAACACTGAGTCAATATTTAGACTGAGGGCTGGGTCCTCAGCTGGCACAAAATCACATACTTCCACTGATGTGAGCTGGAGCTGGACTGATTTTGCAGCCATTAGCTCTCATGGTTCTGTTATTTGCCTTGTGGTGTTTGGTTCCAGGTTTTTCCTTCATTCCCTGAAAGCCAGACTGGGGGAACTCAATACAGTCTCCATTTGCACGAAGATGAAGTGTGACTAAGTGTCTTGCCTGTCTGATGTTGGAAAGAGCCTTGAAAACAATAGCCTAGAGGCCTTTAAACTATAAGGCAAAGAAAACAGACTCCAGATTTATCACCTCAAATAATATGGTTTATACAGTGATGTCAAGATTTTTGCAAACATAGGGCTAAAGATGCTCTAATTTATCCCAGTGGAGAATCTGATCCTAAATATTACTCAGGAGACAAAAATGAACTCTGTTTACCCAATATATATAACCTCCCTCTCTCTTTCTCACTCTTTCTGTATCTCCGAGTTGGCTGTTCCTATCGCCAGTCTCTTCTGCGAGCTCATTTTACATTCTGTCTTAGATGGCTACTTACAGTTGAGATCCACAGGACGTTGGCTCATTCCCATTTTCTTTGGAGACAGCGAATTTTGGCAGTAGAACAGCTTCAAGTGCCAGTTGGCATAAGCCTTGACACAGCTGTAGTAGCGGGAGAAGAATTTACTTACAAACAAATCTCCCTATTTGAACCCTGTGTTACCATCCTGACAACTTGTGAACGTACTGAAATGTTTTTGCTGAACTCAGAGGATGCTCCTGAAGCTGAGATTTGTATGACTCAGAGTCCGGGAGGCAGCCAGTGAACTGAATCCCTGCTTCTCACTGCTCTTGAAATGTCCTGCTCAATTCCCGTTCCCTCCCACAACCCCCTTCCACCTCATAGGTGTTCAGCGACCGAAAGTAAGAGTAGGTATTTGCTCCACGCAGTTCTGTGGGCTACCTACCGGCGACCCGGCTGCTGCAAGAATCAACGGTTTGCTTCTGACCTAAGGTACTATGTCTGCTCTTATAAATCTATTAGTTTTTGGTAGGACTGACTGGGGAAGAGGATGCATTATCAAGCTTTGCCTCACGTGGCTGCGTTCTGCTGTTTAACTTGGGTGGTGTAAATAAGCTTCTGTTTAAAAAACATGCAGTGGAGAAGTTGGTGTTTCTGCTTAGATTCTGAGCCTGAAACGTGGAAAGCAAAGGATGCAGATCCATACACCAATGATCAACAAGAAAGCAAATATGCCCTTTATTAAATTCAGTCAGTTCGTATTAAACTTGCTAAGGGCATTCCAAAATAAATATATGCTTTACCAATACTATTATAATGCATATGTTTTCATTGCCATGGATTTATCTCTCTTCTGCTTCTCTTTCTTCTAGAAACAAGAGATTAAGACAATACAGCCTCATTTAAAACCACTGCCCTGAGCTCAACCCACCCCTTCTGCTTTTGTTTCCCATTGGTAAAACCCTTTGTAATCTGGTAAAGCAACAAGAGAGCCTGAACAAGGAACTTTTTTTTTTTGTGTAAAACAATGTATTCCATCCTCAATGCTTCCCCAGCTCGCAGTCTTTAATCACTTTCAAAGCAGCCCTTTTCTTTGCCTTTACAGAGCAATGTTTCCACACCCATTTCTTCACTGGTGGAAGCTGTCCTGCTGCAAATGTTCTCCAGAGATTTGCAAAAAATCAGAGTAGAGTCTTCCCCAAAGGGAAGAGAATGACAGAAGCTGAATTAACTGAGAAAAAAGGGTTCAAATTGAGCAGAATTGAATGGGCTCATCAGTTTCCTACTCTATATCTGCATGGTCAGAATGAGGTAAAACAATAGTTAACGTGACCATACCAAAAATGATAAACCTGATTTACAAAACAGGAGAATGAAAACATACATTTGAAATCTGTTGTGTTTGCCTTGTTGGCTCAGACCTTTTGGGTTGTGCATGGATAGTTTCGCATTTGCTGAGTATGGAATCCCAGATACTCCCCCGCCTGCCCAGGAGAGCGACCAGAGGGCGGCCGGCACGTCCTGCCCAGCCCCGGGAGCGTGGCCCTTAAGAAAGAAGGCAGCTGTCACTAACCAACTCCAAACTACAAATAGTGCCGTATCTGTACTCTGCTTACTGTGGTTTTAGAAAATAGTTTGGTTTCAAAGTCTTCAAAGAGTTCTGACTGGTCTTGATCTACGCTGCCATAGAAACAATAGTCTGTCAGCTAGAGCCGTATTTATTTTTATATATAGGATATCCTAACTTAGAGACCTGTCAAAAGTCTGTCTAATGGAGGTCTGTTGGTTCCTCAAGTCCCGGGAAGCCCATTTTAAACCCTGTTTTACAGCTTCTTGATTCTCTCCCTCCCAAGGGCAGCCTAATAGTGAATGTGGTGTATCATAATGGATGTTTTCCCTCAAATCCTTCAGCTTTAAATCCTTTCTTTTTCTAATTCTAGTGTGAGTTCATCTCACACTTCCCCTTTTGTGCTATTATCTGCTGTCTATGGAGACCTAGATTTGATCTAGTAAGAAAGGCTGTGTGTCACAACAGATACTTTACACATCCTTAAGGCTTCTACTCGGCAATAAACAAATAAATAAAGTCAGCATCAGAAAATCTTCCCAGACGAAGACCAGAATGATTTTGTTTTCCTTTTAACTTTACAAAGAAACCAAGGAAAATAGTGCTATACTAATATGTTCATAAATATATAAACTGCTGTAAACCTACTTAAATCAGTGTTTATGTGAATGTACTTAATTTGGTAATTTCAGTGTAAAGGTTCATTGGTCTTCGGACTTTTTCACACATTCTGCCATCAAATCCTGGGCCAGGTGTGATAGATGCTTCTCTGCTGGCCAGTTTTGGACTTTTACTGATCTGTCCTATTGTTTGGTAGCCACTAAGGAAAATTAATCTCTTGGTAAAGTTTGAAAGAGTCACAAGCTGAAACGCCTTCTGAAGAAGCTAATTTGTCCTCCAGCTATTCAAGTGCGCATCAGCATTTCACTTTCTGTCGCTACTCTGGTGATGTGCAACTCTGACCAAAAGGTTCAACTTCCCTGAGTTTGCTTCGCTAGCCTGTAATTCTTAAACGAACTTACGAGCTAAATGTTTATAATCTTCTGTCTTACTATAGATGCAGGAGACATAGCTTGGACTTAGGCATTTTCATCAAGGATTGAAAGTCTTTTTCTCCATTTGATTTAAATCCAGCAAATTTCTACTCAGTCCAGCAGCGGAGCTGAAAAAAAGGCTGATATTTGTGCTGCCAGCAAGCACGGTTTGATTCATCCAGGAGACAGTGGTCAAATTAAGCAGAACCTGTTTATTCACAAGTTATTTCATACTACAGTGACCCGATGCGTTGCACAGCTGATGGTACCTGCACTGAGCTATGCAAAGCCTCCGCCGCTGCCTTGAGGAGCTCTGAGTTAAAGTCTCGTAGAAACAACATTCAGGTCCTCTCTAGCTCTTGTGAAAGGTGACTATTCACAGGCAGCAGGCAGCCATTTGACAGTAAGTAATTTCACATTTCGTGAACCCTGCTTACAAAAGCTGGCAAAGCATCTGGAGCACTCTAGAAAGTTTGGCCTTTTTCATAACGTTTGTGCTGCGAGCGCTCTCTCCAGGCGCTGGGTAAGGGGTACGTATTGACAATAGTCACTCAAATGAACAAGGATTGTTTTTGTCATTCCGGGTAATTTATGGTTTATTGCTGCTTTCCTTGCATAGATTAGACTCTCCCTAATATTCAGAAAATCCATTTTCTTTTTTTTGAAACAAAATCTTTTTAAAACTCTGTTTTTCCTCTTAGTCCACCGTACCTCCCACTGGCGAGTATCAGCCTTTCAAAGCAGAGTAAAGGAGAACTAAGGGACTGTCTTTCTTTAATGACCTTCAGCTGACTAACGTTTGATTTAAATTTTATGGGTATAACATGTTGTTAATCGCACAGCTATTTGCATTTATGGCCTCCAGCCATCCTTCCCTGGGCTGTGATCTCTTTTAATCTCGCATTAAGCCAAGTTTGGCTGGCCAATATTTGGATGTTAGATTTTCCAGCCTTTCGATATATGGATACCATGGGAAACAGTGTTTGTAGCTCTTGGGTGACACACTCACCTCAGATCCACTACAGAACCCCAAAATGAGCTAATACTGTACTAGCTGAGGTGCTGTCTCGTGGATGAGATAAGGGAAGTCTAGGATGTATGGGGTGAGGCACTGAGGAGATAAGCTTTTACAAGCACTGCTGTGACCGCTCTTGGGAAACAGGGAGACTGGGAATGGGGGGAAAAGGAAACAACCGATTTCCTCATTGGTCTCCCTTGGCATCCATGAATACAGAAAAACTGAGAAGAGTGAGGTCAAAAGAGGGTCTTCTCTGCCTTGAGAAAGTTAAGGTGCTTTCTTGATGAATGAACGGCAATGAACGGCAAAGAATAAAAGAAGTGTCCACTGCCCAGGTTCTAGTGTGGGGCAGAAGGCAGCAGAAGTTTGGAAGGGACGTGGTGATGCTCTGCAGAGAAGTTGGCAGAGGAGAAAAGCAGTTTCCTTGTTTTCTCTGTTGGTTTAAAAAAAGCTTAGTGACCTCCTTGTAACAAATGTCCTTATACAGAAGAATGACCTTCAGGTCACTGAAAGCTGCACAGGCAGAGTGTTCCCGCTCATGCAAGGGAACGCTGGGCTGCAGCACTAATTACCTTCTCCACACTGCCCGCCCCATCAGTTTTATCGACATTGCCGCATTCAAAAATATTTAATGTTTCAGAGATTTTTTTGCCTAATTGATTTCTTTCTGGAAAGATCAAAATAGAGGATATAGAGAAAGTATTATTTTATTTCTGGAAATGCTAAACTGCCTACTGCATTCTGTGAAAGGCAGGTATTTATTTTTTAGCCCAAGGCCATAGCTGTGTGTAGGACAGCAGTGAGGGTCTTGAATTCCTTCATGCCTAAAATAGTGAACTCTAGAAGTCAGACAGTGCTCTAAACAAGGTCTTTGGGTGGCTGGGCCTACTGTAAGAAAACCAAAGTATTCAGTGTGTGCGTAACTAACATGTAGGAAGAGATTTTTTTGTTTTTTATTTTATATGTTTTTTCAACCATACATACCGAAAAGAAAATTTTAATAATTGATGAATGTTTTTTATTGTTTCTCATGAAAAAGTCACGTTCGGTTTGTTGTGTGATGGGGCAGACACGGCGGTGTTAGAACGGCAGTTGTGTCAGATGCTGCCTGGTTTACACTGTTCAAAGTTTAATGAGCACATTCTAAGACAAAGAAAAACATTATGAGCTTATCAAAAATTGTCTCTTCTTATTCAGCCTGTGGCACTATATGCAATTTATTTAAGTGACGTTGAAAAACAATTGCACTTATTCAGTCTCTTCCAAGATGTACTGCAAAAGATGCATTGCCAATAGATTTGATGGGAGACAAAGGTTTATAATAGTGCTCGGAAAGGTATGTTGTCCAATACATAAAATCTGCCTACTTGGATTTTAAAATGCTTAATGTGAGTTTAAATCTGTTCCCACTGGGGTCAATGGAAGTTTAATCACTGACTGATTTCACTGGAAACAGAGGCCAAAAGTAAGCACCTTTTAAAACCCCACACAACAATTTCTGGCACACAAATGTGGCAGCTACCAAGACAGTTCATTTTTCTCCCAAACACAGAGCATGGTCCAGGTTTTTTTCATTTCATTTTGGATGAATTTCCACTGGGGGCAATGGGAGTTTGACAGAATTAGCTCAGCAGTCATTGTAAGAATGTAAGACCTCAACTGATATGTTTAAGATGCATAAGTGAATCTGTGAGTTACATCTGTTGTGTGTATACCACGAAATGTTGCCTCTATGCACATACGAAACCATTAACATGCGTTAATGGGTTTCAAGAAAAGGATGAAAAATCTTCAGTGAGATCTAAAGGTCAGAATTTACTCTCGTTCCCCAAACAAGACAGAATGTCGAGCAACGTAAATATAGCCTGCTCCACAGACCCATGTATTAAAGAGCTAATTCTCAATTTTTTGGTCTTTAGCTCTGAAGACCGGAAGGGGAGACATCAGTTGGCAGCAGATGTGGAAAGCTATTCATGTTGGCAACCCGAACAGCTTGGCTGGGGAAGTTCACGCAATACTTAAATAAATAAATAATTAATAAGGAGTCAGAATTGCATTAAGTAAACAAAGATTTTCCTGTACCAGATTTGTAGTATTTTCTTCTGAGGTTCATGGTATTTTATATTACTTAAAATATTAGGTGGAATTTGACTATTTTCAGGTTTTCTGCACTCCTCTTTTTGTTTGTGAACTGTGAATCTAATTATTTATTTGCAAAAAAAGCAGAAAACACCCAAACTTCAACGCAACCCTGAAAACATTAGCAGTGTTTCAGCTCCATAGTAAAAAAACATTCTAGGCTCAAGAATGTAGTCTTCTCTAAAGACTTTTTGATTTCTAGCATTCTTGTTCAGATCTGCAGATTTCAGGTATTAAATAATTTTCACTAAAGTTACATTCAGTGATAGTTTTTTGAAAATAGGAATTCAATTACACTGAAGATGACCTCATGACAAATTGATGTATGTTATCTTGTAATCCCAGCAGGTAGGTGAGCTCTATCACACGATATCCTTGTGATAAAACTCCTCCCCCCCCAGTATCTGCTTTCCCCCCGTGATTATATGTGCTGATAGTGATGTGTCCACAGAGTTTCCCAGTAAAAAATAACATTTATTAAAACATAACCAGAATGTCTCCACTTTTTCCTTTTTTAACCTTTTTTAACTTTTAAAATGATGTAAAGAACCACATTAAAATCTTCTATCAAGTGAGCTCCAATGCATTTCCTCCTGTCGAGGCCACGTGCGGTGATCTCGTACTCGGTGATGTGAGAAGGAGTTTTGCACCGGGATGCGGCTCACAGCCCCCAGCAGCTGAGCACTTCTAATGATAGTGTCAAAGAAAACTTCCCCGTTGCAGAGCTCCACTAGTTGTGAAATATGGGTCAGCTGCTGTGGCTATGACTATTGCACGTCAGTTGATATTTATCAAAGACAAAAATATCTTGCTGCAAGAGAGTAGCATTTGGTCCACTAGTTTCAGAGACCAATTGCGCGTGCTTTGGATTTAGAACTACAAAATTGTTTTTGACTGTTTGAGGCTCAGCAGCTATTTCAGTGCAGGCTGTGGGTTTCAGAGAAGCACTGGGGAAGGGGGTGGGGAATTAAGTTCCTCAATGATTGGATATAGGTTAAGAATCCTTTTATATCTAGAATAACCATTTATATTGCATATATTTCACTGGTTGATAACTGTAACCTGAAGATTAGTGGCCATCTGAACTGCGGATGTGAGCTTCTACCTGTTTTTCATCATCACAGAATCATTGTAGAATGGTTTAGGTTGGAAGGGACCTTGAAGATCATCAAGTTCCACCCCTCCCTGCCATGGGCAGGGACACCTCCCACCAGACCAGGTTGCTCAAAGCCCCATCCAACCTGGCCTTGAACACCTCCAGGGATGGGGCAGCCACAGCTGCTCTGGGCAACCTGGGCCAGTGTCTTACTGCCCTCACAGTAAAGATTTTTTTCCTAATATCTAATCTAAATCTGCCCTCTTTCAGTTTAAAACCATTATCCCTCATCCTGTCACTACACTCCCTGATAAAGAGTCCCTCCCCATCTTTCCTGTAGGCCCACTTTAAGTACTGGGAGGCTGCTATAAGGTCTCCCCGGAGCCTTCTCTTCTCCAGGCTGAACAATGTGATCTGAAATCATGTCATGATGGACAAGAGCCTATACACCAACCCTGAACCATCTTGTGATGTTTTTGGACATGGTGACTTCATTCTCTTGGAGCCGGAGGTATGGGAATGGAAGTAAGCCACTCTGAATGCCTCCGGTGTAGGTGTGTGTGGGAAGCCTGGCCCAGCCCAAAGGCTGGAGAATGAGCAGGAATAACTTCCAGTTGCTTTAACGGCCTTTGGATCTGGCCCAGTGACAATGATCTTGACCTGATAACTTATTATGAGAACTCAACATGTACATCCACGTGTAGATAGACATTTTCAGACCTTAGTTATTAATAACGACTAGATAACTTTAAATAACTTTACAGGGATGTAAACATTCTGTGTTATCAAAGACATGGGAAACTGCCCAGCAGCCACAAACTTCCAGAAGTTAAGCTGGGGAATAGGATTAGGCAGAATGCACCTTCTTGTACCTTCGCTGCTCCGTGCATGACTTGGTTGGACTAAGCTCTTTGGCTCCAAATACCCCTTTTTTTTTAGTGAAAAAGCTTAGAGGGAGGACAGGGAAGAAGAGATCTGTGAGGAATATTTGTATGTATTATTCTAAAAGCCATAGCCTTTTTGCATCCTGACCTTTTTTGTAATAAGCAAAGTTTGTTGTTCAAAGTCAGCATTTCCCCTCCCTAAAAATAACTGAGACATTGTAACATTTCTTTAAAAATTCTACCTCCTGAGACAAAATATTGCAGTGGGCTGGTAATAATTGACTTTTTAATGTTAACTACTGTAGCTTGAAACGGCATATGGGCTTTGCATCATTGTTTTTGCCGCTTGATATTATTAGTGCCTTTAAATTTGGAAAGCAAAATTTTGTTCCATTGAGGACGGTATGGGCAAATTGCCTGTGCCTGAGACACGCTTAGCCTGCAAATAAATGTACATAAGTGGAACAAAAAATGAATTCCTACGAGCCTGTTCACAGTAGGGTGTAGTTGCATCTTCGGCGGGTCAAGCAGAAGCGGGTTGTTTGCAGTCAGCAGAAATAGCTGCGGCGGTGGTGGGGTAGTTGCAGGGAGAGGGCGGCTGCAGGCCACGGCTGAGGGGGAGATCAGCCCTGCCGAAGCACTTCCTTCAGCCTCCTTTAAAAAAAAAGACTGAAAAAATATGTTATTTTATACTAATCTCTATGCATATATTGGAATTTATCCAATTATCGTGAATGATGTTTTCATATAGTCTTCGTTCTGTGGCAAATAATCATCAAGAAATGCTGCAAATCCAACCGAGCCCTTGTTTTCTGCGCGTGTTGCTGTGGAACACAGAAATCGTGGCTGCTTGTTTACCACGTTGGTTTCTCTGGCGCATTGGTTTGGCAACCGTATCGCCTATATATGATAATGCGCTCAGGAAGAAACCTTTCAGGTCAAACGAATGACTCTGATAAGCTATCAATATTTGACTAAGAGGCTGCGTTGGAAGCACACCCACTTAGTTGGAATTAAAGGAGTAGGATTTAGGACAGGCGATATAATCCAACTTGACAAACTAGTTAAATATTGACAAGAAGCGGAAGAGCAGCAGCGTTGGGGCTGAAGAGCAAAGCACGCTCTCGCCTTTCTGACTGAGCACATCCAGGATTTTCGTATCCAGAATGAACGGCTGCGGGAACCCGAATGATCCAGCCCAGTACAATGACCTGCGTGGCTTATCATTTGTGCAGTTGTTGAAGGTAGGTCTGCTCGCCCAGAAGGGCGGCTCCCGTAGGAACGGCACCCTGGGAGGAAGGCGGGTGGATAACTCAAAGCCGCTTTAACTTCGAGGGGGTGTTTTTATGGTGGGTCGCACGGTTGCATGCAGGCTTACGCTCTTCAAAATTTAATGAATGAAAAATAGGCAGCGAAACAGAGTGTTGTACATTTTCTGCCTTGTAAATCGGCATGATTGTGCACGTGTGTGTTCATTTTAAAATGTTTATTTAGTTGGTAGAATTATTATAAGACTGTGTTTAAAACCGGCTATTAGCTAATGGAGAGACCTCATTGTCAGGGGTATTAGGAGATTATGGCTTCATTTACCATAATGCACAGAGATAGTCCAAGCGTTCTGCTTTTTGTTTATGTGTTTGTTTAAGTTTATTTACATACTTTAACCCATTCCCTAGCATTTTATCTTTCAACAAAATCCTTTTATAATCCAAAAGGTTGGGCAGAGATGCTGCTCCACATGATAACTGAAGAGCTATGTAAATAAAACCTGACATATTAACTGCCTTGGATTCCTGTAGTTTCATATTTGGGAATAAGAAAATGTAGAGCAGATATGGGAAACAGCCATGTTTGCTTTTCCGACAGGGTAATTAGTCAGCAGCTGGAACTTTTGAAACAAAATAACAGGCACCAGTCACCTTCTTTCTATTCCCACAGAGGCAGTGAAATTAGGACATAGAGGAAAATAAAAAGTATGTTGGCATGTTGGGTTATTAGCACAAATGATTTGATAAACAAATAATATATAAACCAAATTGTAGCAAGCACGCAAGAGAGCAAGCAATAAAATATTCGCTGTTTATTTTAACATGTAGTCTCCTTGGGAGACGTTTCATAAACATGTGATGATGTAGATGTCAGATACTGATTGTTATGTACCCCCATAACTAGAGCATTGTACTGTACAATTCCGGTGTGCCATATGGCCTGAACATACCATGCAATTCATTAGTGAACATATTACAGCTTTATGTAGCCTCAGAGAAACGTGGCAACATGTGATGTAATGCTCACGGACAGTAGTTTGTTGGCTCATTTACCAGTGCTTTAAATAGAACGATGCTGGGCACATTAAATTTGATGTTTGTTGCTTCTAAAGCTGGGAAATTCCCTGCGCTCTTTTTTGTTAGCAGTCCCTCAGTATGAATTGTTTCAGGAAAATAAGACGGTTATGCAAAGAGGAAAGTCTAACATAATATATGCAAACTAATGTACAATCGACATCGCCTGGTTCTGCAAATACTGGGTGCAACACTGAATTCCTCTTTTGTTCTTAGGCAGAAATAGCAAGCACGTTGCTTGATAAAAAACTTGGAGCCTGTCCCATGGTGCTATAGCCAAGGTACCAAACTGAGAAGAAAGCCATATGTGACACTATTTGATTAAGGATTAGTGCTCTGTGCCTTCATCTCATTAGGAAAATTTAATCAATTTTGCTGCCTTATAACATGATAACCTTTGGTATCTCAAATAGCTTCGGGTCACTGATGCATATAGATCACTAACATCAAAATCAGCTTTGTTTTTCTGTTTTGTGTAAGTTTTCTAAGTGTACATTGGCATATTGAATCCATGTTTCACAGTGTAATGCAGCCAGCATTTGGTAAAAAATGAAAAGCATTTGTTGATTACTCTTCAGACACATCCAGAACCCTTCCACATGTAGAGCTGCCTGGGTGTGACTCACTGTTGCGTTACGGGAGTTTTCTGCTGTTGCAGCTTTATTGAGATCAGGGGAGTTACTGCGGCTTAACCCAGAATTGCACAGTGGTGACATCAGCCTCGTTAATCCAGGAGGGAATTCTGCACATGGAAAGGCTTCCAAACTGAATATAGTTTTTCAGAAAGGAAAAATGGGGCTAGGAATCCGATCCGATATAAGGAACTGACTATTATATATAGCAAATAATGGAATGGCATCTTTTCTACAAAAAATTTAGTGATACAATTCAAACAACCTACTTCAAAGAATGATCAAGAATATAAAAGAATACTAAACCCAAAAGATGCAACAATATATATGGGCATGGGGAAGGGCAGGCATGCGATCTAAGGAAAATACTCCGAGGTACTATCCAAATCTTCATATAACTTTTGCAGTCGAAGTGTTCGTTGCAATCACCTGGGTTGGATTTGACCCTCTTGGGGCAAGTGTCTGACCGTGGGTTCTATCTGCTCTACGCTGCTGTGGTGACCTCATGTTCCTGCTTTCCTGGTGCTGATGCAGAAGGGAATGCAACTATGGATTTCCCACCGGGGATTCTTAATATAGAGAGATTGCTTTCACGCGCCCTCAAGCTTTCAAAAGGACAGCAACTTTCTTTAAACAAAAACTTCACGTAGGAGAGCAAAGGAAAGAAGTATCCCTCAAACTTTTGGGAATAGGTGAGAATAGGAAAGAAAATCTGTAGGCAGAGTTTGAAGCAGAAATGCCTGTTCTCAGGTATGTCCTTTGCCAGAGCGCAAGCTAAATGCAGAAAGGTAAATTACTGGGAGAAGTGTGGACATAGAGGACTGTCTGCTGGGAGTGATACACAGAGCTCCCACATATGTTCCCATGCATCAAAGCTGTGCAAATACTTTGGAAATCTGATTAAAAAGCCCAGAGATTATCAGCCCATTCTCCAGGGAAGAGTCATGAATGCCTCGCAGGACGGTCAGTACAATGAGCAGTTACATTTTCTTTTGGCTTTTGTTGAAGGAAGAATCGTTTCTTTTGCAAACAGAGCCCAGCCATATCGTGAGTGTAAGGTATCCTCTGTTCATTTGTTTGGCAGTTCTTGCAAAATGTTGCAATAAGCATTAACCAGGAGGAAGGACATGTGCAAGTGGACGAAATGCAGTTTAAGATGAAGTTGGGGCAAGACACCAAATTCAAGGCTTTCTCATTTTTCATTGCTGCAAGTGGACAGTGTGCTCAGTTTTACCTCTCGTATGAAAAAAAGGGCTCAAGTAGCTGAGAGCTACTTACCCTGAGACAAGCTCCTAGCTTCATGCCTAGCTCCAAAAGAAACACAGCACTTAGTGATGAGCAGACAACTTGCGATAGCACCTCTTCTGCTTGGTAACGTTCTTCCCAAAGAGAGCCTGAGCAGTGTAGGTGAATGGTTCAGATTTGCAGGACTGGGATACCAATCCCTGGGTCTCAAACCCGGTGAATAAAGAGACAAAGAAATCAAGGCAGTTGCTCTGAGTTGGCTAGAAATGAAGGAAATATCAGGAGATTTCTGACAGAGTAGGAATCTTACAATAACCGCTGCTATGGACCTCATGCCATGCATACTTGAACGTTAGCATGATTTGGCTTTGAATCTGAGTGCTGACTCCGTTCTCATGCCGAATCCAGAATCCAAATATATTTTCTCCCATTTATTTTCCCAGGCCTTGTTAATTAATAAGATCTGTGTGCATTCCAGTCCAAGCTCCAGATTTTGACATCCTATGGACTTCAGCTATTTAAAGCACAATTCCCATGAATAAGTCATAGTAAACAAGAGTCAGCAGGAAGTTATCATTTGTTGCTCAAAAGTAGGGAGTGCTAAATTAAATAAATACCATGTCTTTTTAATGTTCTGTCACACAGACTAAAATCAGACAGAGCTTTTATTGAATCTGGCCCAGAGGTTACAAAATAAAATAAATATAATGAAGTTGATTTGATTGCCCTGCTTGTTTCACTGTAGTCAGTGAAAATGTTTGCTTATGGAGGCATATGAAACATTTTGAACAAATCCAGAAATACTTTTAATCTGCATCTCAGAAACTTGTAAGAAAGTATTGTAGGTTGAGGGAAACATAACTTTGAATGATCAGACTTAACGTACTATTTTTCAGTCAGTTGTCACTTAATATCGTATTCCTGTGTATGCAGTGAAAACCCTGGAGCTATTCTATGTGATTGAGCTAAACCAAATGTTTGGCAGGAGAATGGGGATTTTAAAAATTAGAAGATGCTCCTTTTGGTGTCTGGTTTTGTTTAACTATGGAAACAGAAGCTTGAGAGGAACACAATTTTACTGTGTGATTAAATGGGTGGAAATAAAATTGCATGTAAAGTCTCCTATATGAAGCAAGGTAGTTTGAGTTTTCACGCTTGTTTGGAAAAGAACACATCATCTGTTTTGGTAATGTTTTTCATTGTATTTTTTAACAATTTAAACAAAGCCAAGGAGAACAGCAAAGATGTAAGAACAGATTTCTAAGCCAAGTTCACGAGTTGGCTTTAAAAGTGATTAATAACCACTCAACATAAGCAGGCAATATAATGTAATCACATTTGGGTAAGACACAAGGGGTTTCATCAGGCTCTCCCTGCAAATGCTACAGAAAAGAGTTTTCTTTAGTTACGTTATGTATTTCTGGTAGAGTTCCCTTTAGCATTGAAAGGAATTTTGCCCTGGAAAGAAACATGGATTTGTCCACTAATGCAGTATGTTATCCTCACGTGGAACCAGCCACCTTCCCGTGAATAAACAGGGGCGTCTCTGGTTCTGCGGCAGTAATATAACACTGACCCAGTTGCTGCCCTTTCTTGGTATTCCAGTACTGTGTAGTTCTCCCTAATCATAGTATCTCCGCGTAGGGTATAGTTTCAACACAAGCTGAGTTTTGAGGAAAGAATCTTTGCAACTTGTGTTTTCTTTGGATTGCGGTCTGATCCTTGGCCCTGCCTAGGACAGAAATAGAATTGCACGGCAACTCCTCCCTGAGATTGGGGCTTTAAAATCCAATTTGGGGATTTTAGTTCTGAAATGTGACTTGAATCCTTCTCAAACTTCTCTGTCTACTGTGTTCATTTCTCCTATGTAATCCGCTCTTCAGGCTCCAAAATATGACATAAAACGATATTTTTAAAGATGTATTCTATTGAATATGTTGAATATCTTCAAAGCCTAATAGGAAAATAAACTCTGGAAATAGCTACGTGTTTTTAGAAGCAAGAACAGAAATGCAGTGTGTCAGCAGTGCATAGTAAAAGAAATTTACTTCTAAAAGTAAAAAGGGATGAAAGATTCTATTTATTTGTAAATAAATCTTAACTTGTAATAAGGACTCTTTATGTTCTATGTGAGAGTAAAGAATAGCTTTGTGAATTATTGCGTGTTTTATGAAAGACAATCAAGTAGCATCTTACAGGTAAAACTGTTGTCACAAGTAGCGGGCGACGCCTGTCTGACCCTTCAGTGTATCATCCGAGATAGCGATGGTCCCTCCGTTACCGCAGTTTGCTGTGATTCCATATGGTCTATCTGCAGAGTGCCAGACATATGGGAAAAGAAAAGCTTGGATTGCACATACAATGACAGGCCAGCTAAAGCCTTCAGATATTCTGCAGGAAGGTCCAGTTGGCTCAAAGGGTTTGTTTTTCTCAAAGGGTTTGTTTGTTGTTCTTGTATCACATTTGAGCGTGCTGATTGTCAGGTGAGACACCGCAGACATTACTCGCCTTACTGACTTATTACTGCACATCTCCCCTTTTTAATTCGTAGGTATTCAAAAGCAGAGAAGCTATTTACAGTACTCAGTCACAGAAATCAATCTAGTTCCCCCATAATTTTAATCAAACAAACATCTGTTTGGCAAAATATTTACTAGTCATGGCCAGTATCTAATAAGGCACATACAGAAAACACTGACTGAAGGAATTAAAGAAAAAACAGGACCAAAAAAGATGCTCAGTGAATGCAACTTCTGAAAGGTAGATGTTCCCTGTAACTGCTACTGATGGTTGGGGACATGATTTTAGAGATGTTTTGATAGCTAGCAAACATTAACTTAAGGGCTTTGCTGAACTGTTGGTGGCCTGGACTCTATGACAGAGCAGGTGCCTGTGGACACCAAGGACAGTGGTGCTCCATGCCCTATGTATGCTCAGCTTTACGTACATTTAAGTATGTTACATCTTTGTTCTCAAAATTGAAATTTTGCTTCATGTACTATGTGTACACATATAACTATATACATATAACCATATGTATACATATACATATATATGTGTGTGTATATATATATACACACATATGCTGGACCTTGTTCTTACCAACAAGGAGGGGCTGGTAGACAGTGTCAATCTCAAGGGTAGCCTGGGCTGTAGTGACCATGCAGGCTGACGACCAAAAATCCTCAAGGCAGCAAGGAAGGTGCGCAGCAGGCTGACGACCCTGGAGTTTGGGAGAGCTGACTTTGGCCTCTTGAGGAATCTGCTTGGTATGGTGCCGTGGGATGAAGCGCTGGAGGGAAGAGGGGTCCAAGAAAGTTGCTTAATATTCAAGGACCACTTCCTTCAAGCTCAGGAGCAGTGCATCCCTACAAAGAGGAAGGCAGGCAGAAAAGCCAGGAAGCCTGCATGGATGAATAAGGAGCTCCTGGACATGACCAAAAGGAAAAAGGAGGCCTACAGGCAGTGGAAACAGGGGCGGGTAGCCTGGGAGGAATACAGAGGAATTGTTCGAGCAGCC